>BGNK01001073.1:155396-169558 GCA_003297005.1 Symbiodinium sp. clade A Y106 | reverse complement strand
TTTAACGACCTGTTCGATTTCTTGGCACACCAAGGTACTCGGGACGAGGAAAAGTTTCTAAGAGTCCACAGTTCGTTTTAGCGAATACTTTCGCTACCTGCAAGCATAGCGAGCTTGTCCGCTTTCCCTGTGCTAAGTGCTGAGACTGGCGGGGGTGCTAGTTGCCCACCTTCGCGGCTCGACTCCATGCGTTCATCGAACCAGTCAGTCGATGATACATCTAACGACTTCCCTACCTCCTACGTACCTACTTCCCACTACCTTCCTTGACTGCCTCTGCTGCCTCTGCTGTCTCTTCTGCCTCCCTGCCTACGTAGAACAGTAATGACAGTAGCAGAGGCAGTAACAGTAGTGATGTTTTGGCTGTTTTGTAATCTGTGGTGAAATGTTCAAAACCAAGCAAGTATGCAGCGCTGTTGGCCAATACTACCAAATCCATTCAGGTGTGAGAGAGTAGCAATGCAGACAGGACTGTTGTGACGTGTGTGTGTGTAATGCAGTAGTTTTGAAGGATCTACAGCAGTGATAACCAGCTATTTCCATGTCTCTTGCATTGTATCCCAATCCATAGTCTAATTAATAGCCCGGATTTCGAAATGGGCTCCCACTGTCCCTGCAAGAAAATGCATGGTGTATCCGATCAGTGCGCTGCGTTTTGAGATGCTGTTGTTTAGATTTTTCGAAAAAGATAGCCGGACTTACCTGCTTCCGTGGCTAGCAGACCAGGTTGCAACGATTGGATGACGAATCGAAGAAGGAGGGTGCGGATGCGTTGCATGAGGCACTCTGAACAAGAGACCGCAGCAAGTTTTGCCAAAGCATCCGTCTCAGGTGCACGAGGCCAAAGATGAGATGCGCAGGCGCCAGCAAGAAGCTTGCGCGCAGGCGTGGGATCCGATGTCGAGGCTACGAAGGTTTGAGGTGCTGTCTTGGCGGCCCACGAATCTAAGTGACAAGAGCTCGAAGCGTTACCAATTCCTGTAGCCTGAGGCATAGTGCTGGCAAAGGAGATTCTGTTCCCCGTAGTTAGCTGCAAGTCGTCATGATGTTTGAGGTACCTGTGCAGCCAAAGGCTGGAGCTGCTTCTCGCTGCCTTGATGTGCCCAGCTGAGAGTGAAATCTTTCCAACGCCCGACCAATGCTTTGACTTGTGAAGGTATTGTCTGAATGGAAACACTTTGCCACTGTACCAAGGCAACACCCGGGGCGCGAAAGTATGAAATCAGCTGGACGCTGCCNCCAACGCCCGACCAATGCTTTGACTTGTGAAGGTATTGTCTGAATGGAAACACTTTGCCACTGTACCAAGGCAACACCCGGGGCGCGAAAGTATGAAATCAGCTGGACGCTGCCTGATGTCCAGGCATGTGCTCAAACCTGTTCGGGTCCATCTTTTGTTCTGTTCGACGGTGTCCGTCATGTCTGGCGCGGCAAACTCGTCTGCACTACCCTAGTACCCCAGCTGAGCGAATTCACATTGGCATGTTTTCTCAGTTCTGTATTGTGATGTCCGGCTCGTCTTGAACCTTCTGAGTGCTGTCCTTGCCAGGGAATGGAAGGGGCAGAATTTGTTTGAGCTTTTGCCGCCGAATCTCAAATCTGGAGTGTTGCAGCGACAGTGGTTTGCAAGTGTGCATAAGATCAGTTTCTCTGCCATCGCACAGCAGCACAACTTTTGCCCTAGGGTTGATAAATATATGAAGACTCTCTATTTAGTTTCAGCAGCAAAACTGTCCATTACGAATGTGTGGAGGTTTGTCCAATTCTTAAAGTGCAGGGATGCGATGGTGAAAACTTGCCCTCCAGCGGCGCTACAGCAGTCCAGTCCTGGAACCTGGGAGACAGAAGATGCGCTGATGGTTAGCAGTACGCAAGTTCTCCAAAGGTCACGAGACAGCACCGAAGAGTCCATCGCTTTCACCTCTCCTGCATGACAGGGCACTAACGTTTAGATTTTGCAGATGTAGCCGATAGCATGCTGTGTCCGGTATCGACATGGTGACAAGTAGCAGGTTGTGCAATTTGCATGGGTGCAGCGCATGGCGAAGCTAGCAGTTCCATGGCATGAGGTGTGGGGCGCCGAACTTTCTACCTGCAAATCAGGTAGGCGGGACCCAATCCAGAAAAGGAGTCGGGGCCTTTTCCATTCTGAACCATGACTTAAAAATATCGTGTTTGTCGGTCCCTCTCGGTCGCTCGTTGCGGTCAGCCTTGCCATGCCGAAGTGTGTGTGGTTGTTCTGGCTGTGCCCCAATCTGCGACAGCGGATGAGTGAGATTGGCTCTGCGGGTTACTAAGTAATGTATCATCCGCGCCCGTGTCACAAGTAACGATTCATCCCCCGGCACCAAAACAACGTGCTCCACCATTTCTATTCCGGAGATCCGGAGAACTTGTCCCACCACTACCTATGGATACCTATCGGCGAAGCTTCGCGCAGGATCCATCAGCACCGGTGGAAAAGTACGAGGCAAGATGTGAGACAGGCTGAGCTTGGCTACCAACCCCTGACAAGGTGTGGGGTCCACGGCACTGCACAGAACTTGGAGAGACGCACGATTGGGTGCGCACTGAGGATTTGCTTCTTGCCAATATCCCGGTATTGCTCAGCACTGATGTGTTGCGAGGTGCTGCTGGCGACCCTGCCGCCACTTCAGTCGCAGTTCATCATCGTGGAGGCTTCTGCTGGCAACATGCGGACTCTTGCTCTTCCTTTCTTCGGTAGTTGCCCTTTGCAACGCTTCCTTCACCTCCGACCGGGGCCTCGCACATCTGAAGTTTCGCCCAAAGGAGGCACCAACTCAGCAGGATGTTATGTGGGCCGGGTGCTCAGGATGATTCTGTTGAGCATGATGGAACACCTGTTGTGCATTTTTGCAGCCAAGGCTGCTGATCGAGTTCTCCGCCAGACCATGTCGCTCACAGCGGCATGCTGAGATGGTTTGAGCTCTCGACATCATCTGATCCTGGTTTGCAGAGTGAGGTTCATGCGGTGAACGGTAAAGGCAGCTCTGAGGCCCAGGGATGCTGCAAGGAGCAATGTGATGCAATGTGCTTAAAGCGAGACAGCACAGGCCCTGGCCTTTGAGCTTCCTTGGGCGTCTGCTTTTCCCTGGTTAGGAGGCCTCGGCCTTTGCAAGCTCCCAAAGCGCTCGTGACCTGTGCTCGTTCTCAGGCATGGGGTCTCTGTTGTGCAACCAATGCTTCAGGCCTTAAGCGGGGTCCTGATTTCGCAGCTGCGGATTAGGCAAAAGCTCAATGTCAGGCTTACACCACGCGGGGGCCGTAACGGCTGGACTTCATGTGCTGGTTGTGGAGCTGGCTTGAGTGCCAGCGCCTCTGTTTGCAACGCTTCTTCCATTTCTTCCTAGAGCTGCCGTAGAGCGAGTGAATCGTCAAGTAGAATGGGGCTGCTGAGACACTGAGAAGCCATTGGATTCCTGAGTTTCTTTATGTGGTCAGATGATTCTTCAACCGAGCTTGAACGGCTATGAACGGCTGCAGTTTCCGAGTATCCAGATGGGGCTTTATAGGCACCACTGACAACATTTGACTGCAGAATGAGCTAAATGTCCTGACATGAACTGGTGTTAAGACTAGCCTCAAGGCAATATTACGGTTGCATGTTCGACGCAGGCAGAGCTTGCCATCGTACGGTTCTTAGATCAAATGTGCATCAGCTTTGGAGCTTTTGCATTCACAGCTGTTGAGGTGATTCGCTGCACGATCTGTGGGGGTGAGGCCGGGGAGGAAGCTAGGTTCTCGTTGAAGCTCAGGGCGCGACTTGTGTTCAAGTGCGATTGCAAAAGCTTTGCTGGCTGCGCTGGGCTGCAGCTTGAAGGTGCTTATGCCTCATTAACGGAGTAAAATGGAGGCATAGTAGTATCATCGTAGGGAAATCAGATATTGCAGCTCAGGAAAGACAGGAACCGGAGATGCACATGTCAGTGAGGCAATGTCAACAACCTGTAGCATAATGGAAAGCATCCACAGCGTCTCGAAGTGATGGAATAACGGAGTTGTTTGTTTGCTGTTTGCCTTCCCTCCTCTGACATGTTTTCATACCCCCTTCGGAAGCCACTGTTCGTGTCTACCTTCTGCTTGCCCAGTCGTAGTTCCAAAAAGCTTGGTTTTTCTTAGTCATTTAGTCCCGAAAGCGTCGGCATCGGATTCTTATGTGTAGGTCTTCGACGAAGGTATCGATTCCATTATCGATTATAGTATAGATTTATATAAACTAGTCTAAGTTTAGTATCGATTAGTATAGATTTATATAAATGTATATAAACTACAGGATCGGTTAGTCTAGATTTATATAAACTGCATGTTGTCTTTAAATTAATCCATTATAAAGCGGGGGTGGCTCCACCGGGAGTGTGTCGCCAGGTCCGTGGATGTCGGTGGGCGCGATGTTTCGTGCACTTTGACCCCCTGAAAAGTGCTGGCGTATCGTTGTTTACGATGGATCCTGCGTTTTGATCACGATCCCTCGCAAAACAACGATGGATCGTTTCTTGTCAGTGGCTGGCGCTGTGGCGCCGTTGCCACTACCTCCGTTCGCGAATCAAGACCCATCGTAAAATACGATGTCCGCGGCACTTTCGCTTACGGGTGCGCGGACTCCTGTTTTCAGGAAGTGGTGGTATCGGGTATGCAGAAAGTGACGTTTTGCCTGCGTGCGGTGGCCGTTTTTGGTGTTGGTGCGTGAAAATCGCGCCAGTAGTTCAGGGAACCTTTTTGGGAGTGGTAGCCGGAATGCGCCGGAGCTTCGGTGGAAACGCTGTTTTGCGGATGTCGTTTTCAGGATTCTTCGGTGGTTTTTGCGAGGTGCGAGCGACTTCGGGGGTTGGGAGGATCTCCGAATTGCGTGGGCCCGTGCGGGTATCCTGCGCGGATCGTAAAAAACGCTGTATCGTGAGTTTGGATGTTTTGGTATTGAGCTTTCATGCTGATCTGTGGGCTCGAATTGGGGACCCCTCTGCGGGGATCCTGCGTGTTGTGCTTTCCAGCCATTTAAGACGAGGAGGTGCGCACGCTGTGTTTCTCGGGTCATCGTGCGTGTCGATGTTGTTATGGTCTGCTTTGGAAAGCTTGAAATTTGCGACACTTACGGTGGGAACGGCGTGTCTCAGCGGAGGTCGTGAAAAAGTGGAGGAGGCGCCTGCGCGTACATAGCGATGGATCGTGATTTTAGATGGTGTTGAAGGCTGCCAGAAACGTCGAAATTGTCGACCCTTACCGTGGGAGTTGAGCTGTCGATGTTTTGTTTTGAAAGGGCTATGTTGTGTTCACATCGTTTTTAAGAAGGATCCTGCACTTCGGGTTCTCATCGATTTTGCATAAGCAGCCCTAGCTCGGGGATCGCAAAAACAGTACGGAAGCCGAGGTCTTGCCACGGCCGTGTTTTGCGATGGATCGTGCACTTCGTCTATTCGTGGAAAGCCTAAAACTCACAACCCTCATCGAGCATCCTTGGTTTTGTTCTTTCTGTCGTTGTTGCAATGGACGTGGCCTAGGGAGTCCGAAAATGCTTATTTTGCCTCGTAAACGTCCTTGAATTGGCTACCTGGGCGTTGTCTTCCTCGTGTATTTAGGTGTTAGGCTGGATGACGGATTTGGGACCCCTCATCGAGCATCATCGTGATTTTCGTGTGATCCTAACATTCTAAAAAGGTCTCCAGCTGGGGTTTTTGCGAGGGTTTGTGTGTGTTTTGCCTAAGGATGGCTTGTCGGCATCCGTCAGAATTTGGGTTTCGGCGGCGTTCTCTACCGCAGCAGTAGTTGGGGGAACTGAAGTCCGCCAGAAGTGTCCCAAGTCCGGAATCGGCCGGTAGTTCGGGGAACGATGTTAGCGATTCGGGTGCGATCCGTCGGTAGTTCGGGGAACGGTGTTTGGGATTCGGGTGCGAACGGGTGCGACCTCGTAAATTAATAGGTTGCGCCCGGCCGCACCTCTAGTTCCGCGAAGCTCGGAATCCGTCGGTAGTTCGGGGAACGGTGTTTGGGATGCGGGTGCGAACGGGTGCGACCTCGCAAATTGCGACGTCGCACGCGGTCGCACCTCCAGTTCCGCGAAGTCCGGAAATTGTCGGTAGTTCGGGGAAGGGTGTTTGGGATTCGGGTGCGAACGGGTGCGACCTCGTAAATTACGAGGTTGCGCCCGGCCCGGTCGCACCTCCAGTTCCGCGAAGTGCGGAAATTGTCGGTAGTTCGGGGAAGGGTGTTTGGGATTCGGGTGCGAACGGGTGCGACCTCGTACATTACGAGGTTGCCGGTGCCTCGAAGTTGTTGTTTTGGAGTACAAACATAGTACGCTGAAGGCTCTTCCAGTGGTTGGGCTTGGAAACTGCTGTTTGGAGTACAAGCGCTCTTCCAGAGGCCGGGCTTGGAAACTGCTCTTTTGGAGTACAAACTCAGTACGCGGAACGCTCTTCCAGCGGCCGGGCTTGGAAACTGCTCTTTAGGAGTAGAAACTCAATACGCGGAATGCTTTTTTAGGGGCCGGGCCTTGAAACTGCTCTTTGGGAGTACAAAGGTAGTACGCGGAATGCTCTTCCAGTGGCTGGGCTGGGAAGCTGCTCTTTTGGAGGACAAACGTAGTACGCAGAATGCTCTTTCAGTGGCTGGACCTTGAAACTGCTCTTTTGGAGTACAAACTCGGTATGCGGCATAACCTCTCGTTCCGCGAAGTCCGGAATCCGTCGGTAGTTCGGGGAATGGTGTTTGGGATGCGGGTGCGAACGGGTGCGACCTCGCAAATTGCGAGGTCGCACCCGGTCGCACCTCCAGTTCCGCGAAGTCCGGAAATTGTCGGTAGTTCCGGGAAGGGTGTTTGGGATTCGGGTGCGAAAGGGTGCGACCTCGTAAATTACGAGGTTGCGCCCGGCCCGGTCGCACCTCCAGTTCCGCGAAGTGCGGAATCTGTCGGTAGTTCGGGGAAGGGTGTTTGGGATTCGGGTGCGAACGGGTGCGACCTCGTAAATTACGAGGTTGCGCCCGGCCCGGTCGCACCTCNGGGTGTTTGGGATTCGGGTGCGAACGGGTGCGACCTCGTAAATTACGAGGTTGCGCCCGGCCCGGTCGCACCTCCAGTTCCGCGAAGTGCGGAATCTGCCGGTAGTTCGGGGAACGGTGCCGCACAAGCCACGGCGAGGTTTAAACCTCCGTTTTGCCCGAAAGACCCGTAAGGGCCACAGCCATGGAGGTGCACCCTCCTCCTCACTGCCGCCCCAGTGCAAGGGAAAGTTTTGCCTCCTGAGAGAAACGACCGCAGTGTGAACGGCAGGTAGTCAGCACCCCCACCCTGGCTGAGCTCGGGGACAGTCGTACCAAGGAACTTGAGTAGCCCTGGTCGAGGTCTTAGAGCCACACGCTTCGGAGGGCTCTCCTCGTGAAGGATGGTGCAATAACCTCCTTGAAGCGCTGAGTGAGCCCAGACTGCGTTGCAAGACTTGGACAGTTGGCAACCGCCAGGGGTTCAGCCGGTTACCTCTTCAGGTGCCCTTGCGGACAGGGTCTCCCACCAAACGAGTGCGGCTGTGGCGGTGCAAGAGACCCACCTTGGGGAGGTGGCTTGGCACAGCACCAAAGCCACAGCGCTGTGGGAGCTGCTGGGCCAACCAGCCACCAAGTCCGTCGCATCCCACGCCAAAGGAGGCGTTGCCATCCTCCTACCTGCCACGGAGAACGCACACCACAAGCACCACTTTCAACGTGAAGGTGCGGGGTTTGTGGTTGCAGGCTGAAAAAAGGATGGTACCACGTCACCCTGGTGTCGCTCTACTTGCGTGACACCGAAGGGGCAACAGGCCCAACCAGCAGTCCAGCTCTTTCCGAGCTCATCGCCTGCATGCGAGGTGTGCCGGAGCCCTGGCTGGAAGGAGGCGACTTCAACATGCCTTGGAGGAGTTCATGGACACGAGCATCGCACAGGTTATGGGAGGGGTCGTCCTCTGTGCAGGAGAGCCGACGTGTAACGTTGGTACGGAGCTCGACTACGTCATCGTGAGCAGGTGCCTGGAGGGGAGGTCTACCACGTGACCTGGCAAGTGCCCTGGAAGCCCCATGCTGCGCTCCACCTACGCATCACAGGCTTCAAAGATGGCTGTCCATATTGGAGACCCCCCCCCACAGTTCCCCAAACTTACTGGAGACCCGGCCACCCGTCAGTGGGTCAAGGCCAGTGTCCCGCAGATGGTCCTCATGGGGAAGGTCCTCACTGACAGTCGCGGCGTTTCGTGGAAACTTGCGCAGCACAAGCTCAGGTCGTCCGTGCTACGCATCTCCTGGGGGCGGCCAACTGCGATGGCCTTTGCACACTCTGTGAAGAGGTTGAAGCAGCCCATCGTGTGGAACAAATCAGGGCACCCAAAAAAGGTATGAGACCCCTTTTTAAGGCCCTCACCAAAGCTGAGAGAGTTCTGGACAGGCCATGCAGGAACCTCCCTGCCGAGGAGAGGCCTCAGGCCCGTCGAAAGCAGTGGGCAGCCATTTGGAGGGACCAAGAGGAGCCCAATTGTGTGAGCGCAGAGTTGAAGCAGACTGCGGCCTTATACAGCCCCTCACGCCGCACAAAGGAGCTAAACTGGCCAAACTAGGTCCGCGGCTCGTATTACGCCGCGTGCTAAACAGCCTCGCTGTGTTGGCCGGGATGATTCTTATGCCCGTTTTGTGTGGTTTTTGCACAGGGTCGGCTCACCCACGAAATTAATCGCGTTCTTGCCCTCAGTTACATGGGGGAACGGTGTTTTGTAGTGACTGTAGTGGTTTCCACGGAGCGAAGTATGATTTTCGGGCTATCCAGAACTACTCTGAAAACAAGGGAATGCGCTGGGTTTTGCAAGACAAACAAAGCACGCCTGAGTCTGTTTTTCAGAGAATGTCTTCCAGCGCTTCGAGGAATTCTTGGGGAGTGCGCGGTCCACAGACGCGCGCCAGTTCCACATGAACAACTGCTGTTTCACAGCAGGATTCAGAGCACTGTCGCCATTCACTTTGAGTTTTGCAGACAGTTTGAGTGGCAGAAGCATCTTTAAGTGTCAAGCACCTGCTTGAACGCCAGCGACATGACTCGCGGAGATGCCTGAGGCGGTGCATCGAAAATGCCATCCGCACCGCCGGCGTGGAAATCAAAAAATATACAAATCATCACAACCTCCGCAGCAGCAGCGAGTGGCCGACAGAGGACCGGGCTGCTCGTGGCAGCAGATATATCGACAGATTGAGCGCTAACGGTTTAGGGTTTAGGGTTTCGCGCTTATTCACGGAAGTTGTTGCTTTCCGGGGACGGATGATGCGTCAGTGCTTGTGTGGATCTTGCGGCGGACGGCGTGCTTGCAGCGAAGGCTGCTCNNNTTCATGAGGCGGCGCAACCACCCAAACCTACTCCTTTTAGGGTTTAGGGCCTAAACTTATTTCGAACTATCCGAGTGTTTTGGGAAAGGGTTTTAGGTTTGCGAAATTGAATGAGCATTAAGTCGAGAAGAACAAAGTGCATCCAAGGCCCCTTGTATTTCTTGGATTTCCGGCTTCCAAAGCCCCCGAAATGCGGGGAACCCCACAAAAGCACCAAAATCGTCGAGTTTGCAATACCCGCTCCTTTTCCGGAGGCCATTTCCAAGGCCCCTTGTGGTTCTTGGATTTCCGGCTCCAGGGCCGCCGAAATCCAACAAAAGCACTTAAATCGTCGATTTTGCAATACCCGCTCCTTTTCCGGAGGCCATTTCCAAGGCCCCTGGTATTTCTTGCATTTCCGGCCCCAATCCTACTTTATTTCGAGGATATCCCTCTGGAAACCTAGTGTTTGCGCCGAAAAAGCATAGGAAGCAGGCAGGATGCAGAATAGACTAGCGTTTTCGTGAAAAACATGCCAAAATCCTATTCTATTTCGAGGATGTCCCTCTGCAAACCTCGTGTTTGAGCCGAAAAGGCAGAGGAAGCAGGCAGGATGCAGAATAGATTGGCGTTTGCACGCAGGTTTCTAGGAGTAATTCTTCGCGCGGCTTGTTAACCATATCCCGCCCAAGTATGCGCAAAACGCAGAATAGACTAGACGAGCTCCGGAATCCCTTCGCCCCCGAAAGCCCTATCTAGTCTGTTCTGGGCTTAGCCCGCCCCGAACGCAAAACGCAGAATACCAAAGCAACTTTGTGTTTTTTACAATTGAAAACCAGGGGAAGCATTGCTAAATACGTTTTAGCAGCTTCGATAAATGCATGTGGATGTGCTTTGGAAGACCCATAGCCTTCTTCTGCTTCGACACAGCACCAGATCTGCTCTAAATTTGCAAGGAGAGCTATCCGAATGCATTAATCCAGCCCCCTAAAATGCTTTTGGGCATGTGTCTCTGTGCTGTGGGTTTGTCGGAAACGGCCAAAATGCTCGTTTGATTTTCGAAAATACTCTTGTGTTTCTATGGCTTTCCTTAATAAATATCCGTATCTCGGAATCTAAGGCGCTTTGGCTGTCTCGGGTTGAAAGCCGTCGGTAGAAAGCCACAGGCAAATGCATTTTTCCAGCCCTGAAAAACGCATCTGGCTTGTCACGGATGCTTATTCTATTGTGGTCAGTCTCCAGGCACCAATGTACTTCGATTTTTGGCTTTGGTTTCGTGGTCTTGGGTTGTCATGAACCATAAACGAGTCTATAGTCAGGAAAACGCGCGAATGCATTTTCCCAGGCCTGAATAATGCTTTTGGTGGTGCTGCAAGCATTATCCCTTGGTGTTACAGTAGAAAACTATTGAAAATAGCAAAAAACCAATGGTTTCGTGGTATTTACAATGGAAAACAATTGAAAATAGCAGAAAACCCATTGTTTTTTGTGTTTACAATTGAAAACCATTGAAAATAACGAAATCCCATCGGTTTTTGGTGTTTACAATAAACAACCATTCAAAATAGCAAAAAAACCTTAGTGTTTCTTGGTGTTTACAATTGAAAACCATTGAAAATAACGAAATCCCATCGGTTTTTGGTGTTTACAATAAACAACCATTCAAAATAGCAAAAAAACCTTAGTGTTTCTTGGTGTTTACAATTGAAAACCATTGAAAATAGCAAAAAACCTATGTGTTTTTTGGTATTTACAATTGAAAACCAGGGGAAGCATGGCTAAATGCATTTTAGCAGCTTCGATAAATGCATTTGGCTGTGCTTTGGAAGACCCATAGCCTCTTCTTTTGCTTGGACGCAGCACCAGATCTGCTCTAAATTTGCAAGGAGAGCTATTCGAATGCATTAATCCAGCCCCCTAAAATGCATTTGGGCATGTGTCTCTGTGCTGTGGGCTTGTCGGAAACGGCCAAAATGNCAGCACCAGATCTGCTCTAAATTTGCAAGGAGAGCTATTCGAATGCATTAATCCAGCCCCCTAAAATGCATTTGGGCATGTGTCTCTGTGCTGTGGGCTTGTCGGAAACGGCCAAAATGCTCGTTTGATTTTCGAAAATACTCTTGTGTTTCTATGGCTTTCCTTAATAAATATCGCATAGAGCCTTAGATTCCGCGAAACCGACAGAGCCCAACTTNCTCTTGTGTTTCTATGGCTTTCCTTAATAAATATCGCATAGAGCCTTAGATTCCGCGAAACCGACAGAGCCCAACTTAGCCGTCGGTAGAAAGCCACAGGCAAATGCATTTTTCCAGCCATGAAAAACGCATCTGGTTTGTCACGGATGCTTGTGCTTTGCTTTGCACCAATCTACTTTCGATTTTTGGCTTTGGTTTCGTGGTCTTGGGTTGTCATGAACCATAAACGAGTCTACAGTCAGGAATACGCGAATGCATTTTCCCAGGCCTGAATAATGCATTTGGTGGTGCTGCAAGCATTATTCTGCCGTGCTCTCAGCCGGCTCCCTCGGTGTGTACAGTAGAAAACTATTGAAAATAGCAAAAAAGCCTAATGGTTTTTTGGTGTTTACAATTGAAAACAATTGAAAATAGTAGAAAACCCATTGTTTTTTGGTGTTTACAATTGAAACCATTGAAAAAAACAGAAATCCCATTGGTTTTTGGTGTTTACAATTAAAAACCATTGAAAATAGCAAAAAACCTTTGTGTTTCTTGGTATTTTCATGTGTTTTTTAATATTTTCAATTGAAAACCATTGAAAATAGCAAAAAACCTATGTGTTTTTGTATGGAAAACCATTGAAAATAGCACAAAACCCATGGTTTTTGGTATCTACAATTGAAAACCATTGAAAATAACAAAAAACAGATGTGTTTTTTGAAAGCCATTGAAAATAGCAAAACACCTATGTGCTTTTTGGTATTTTCAATGAAAATCCATTGAAATAGCAAAAAACCTATGCTTTTTTTGGTATTTTCAATGTTCCCCCATAACCTCTTCTTTTGCTTGGACGCAGCACCAGATCTGCTCTAAATTTGCAATTAGAGCTATCCGAATGCATTAATCCAGCCCCTTAAAATGCATTTGGGCATGTGTCTCTGTGCTGTGGGCTTGTCGGAAACGGCCAAAATGCTCGTTTAATTTTCGAAAATACTCTTGTGTTTCTATGGCTTTCCTTAATAAATATCGCATAGGGCCTTAGATTCCGCGAAACCGACAGAGCCCAACTTAGCCGTCGGTAGAAAGCCACAGGCAAAGGCATTTTTCCAGCCTTGAAAAACGCATCTGGCTTGTCACGGATGCTTGTGCTTTGCACCAATCTACTTTCGTTTCTTGGCTTTTGTTTCGTGGTCTTGGGTTGTCATGAACCATGAACAAGTGTTGAGTCTATAGTCAGGCAAACACCCGAATGCATTTTCCCAGGCCTGAATAATGCATTTGGTGGTCCGTGCTCTCAGCCGGCTCCCTAAGTATTTACAGTCGAAAACTATTGAAAATAGCAAAAAAGCCTAATGGTTTTGTGGTATTTACAATAGAAAACAGTTGAAAATAGCAGAAAGCCCACTGTTTTTTGGTGTTTACAATTGTAAACCATTTTTGGTGTTTACAATTAAAAACCATTCAAAATAGCAAAAAAAACTTATGTGTTTCTTGGTATTTTCAATTGAAAACCATTGAAAATAGCAAAAAACAATGTATGTGTTTTTTAGTATTTTCAATGGAACAGCATTGAAAAAAGCAAACAGACACATAGGTTTTTATGTATTTTCAATGCAAAACCAATGAAAATACACAAAAACCTTTGTGTTTTTTGGATTCACAATTGAAAACCATTGAAAACAACAAAAACCTATGTGTTTTTTTGGTTTTTTTCAGTGGAGAACCCTTGAAAACAGCAAAAACCACATAGGTTTATGGCTATTTTCAATGGCTTTCAATTGAAAATACCAAAAAACTTTTGTGATTTTGGTATCTACAATTGAAAACCAAGGGAAGCATGGCTAAATGCATTTTAGCAGCTTCGATACTGTTAGGGAACGTGCTCGAGGGCTCTGAAATGGATAAGGTTTTGGGTCCCAGATTCCGGTCCAGAAGCTGAAGTGTCAGCATTGTGCTTCAGAGCCACTGGCACTGGCGCGTTGGATTTTGGTGTCTTGGCTCAGCAAACTGCTGTAGCTCTGCAAGCCCCCCCTCCCGTGCGTGTGCGGCCATCTGTTCTCATGGACGACCCACTGAATAACTTGAAGGCTCAGCGACAGGCTCTCAAAAATGCTCTCAAGCTCGCCACGAAGTCGTTCCGAAACGCGGCAAGGCTATTGGCGTTTATTTTGTTGTCATGTTTTGTCTGTTGTTGTCTTGTCTTGTCTTGTCTGTAGTTGTCTTGTTTTGTCTGTCCGGTCTGACATATCTTTTAAGTCTGTTCGCCGGCCTCGGGCCGTCAGGCTCGCAAAAGACGACGCCTCCTCAAAAAGGCAGGCAACCTAAGCGAAACCGACCTGGTGTGGCTGCTGCGACGCCAGCGTGGTGAGGGCGGTGCGGGCGAAGGGGGCCATGCTGGCGACAATGGACATGGGCAAGACCGCGCAGGGGGGGATCGTGATGGGGGCGGACAGGAGGACGTCTGACGTGGTGGCTAGGTAGTTTTAAGGAGTGGACCAGGATAGTTCCTGGGTAGTTTTAATGTGCAAATGGTGCATGACAGTGTGCCTGGGTAATTCAAGAAGTGGACCGTGTCTGGAAGTCATGTAGTTCCGAAGTCTGCAGGCCGACCTGCGCAGCATCTTGAAAACCACAGCACAAACAGTAGCTGCA
>BGNK01001073.1:16148-147097 GCA_003297005.1 Symbiodinium sp. clade A Y106 | reverse complement strand
TGTGTTGTTGTTGTTGTCGGTGTGATTGTCGTTGTCGTAGCCGCCACGGATCACAGAAGGCAGTGTAGCTGTGCTAACCTGGCCAGGGGTGCTAACTCTAAAGGCTCGCAAAAGGCTCCCTTCGTGAAGCGTAAGGGCTGTCCGACCGCTTGAGCCGTATTGAACGTGCCCCAGCCAAAAGCGTGACAGCAACGAGGTAGGCGGTAGGGTTTTCACCTGTCCGCGAGGTGAAGGGAGTTTCTCGGACTTCGGTCTGGGTTTCGAAACTAGCGGATGGCGTCTCGCCCGCTATGAGCAGAGCCCGCTCGCTCAGCGTCCAATAAATTGTCGTTGTCGTCGTTGTGGTTGGTGTTTGTGGTTGTCGTAATCGTTGTGTTTGTTGTGATGGTTGTTGTTTTTGTTGCTTCGGTTGTTGTCGTTGTCGTCGTCGTCGTTGTCGCCGTTGTTGTGCATGCATGCAGGCATACATATATAATATATATATATATGTATGTATAGTTATATCTTCGGTTCTTTGCAGGCATGTATATTCACTCCATATCACAACTTTCTTTTAAATTGTATATCTAACCTCGGCTTGTCATTCGCTTTCGGGACATTCGGCTCTCTAGTTTCTTCTGTGCCAGAGGAATCTGGAGAGAGCCTAAGGCATTCTTGTAAGATAGCATATATACACGCATCGAAGTCTCGTGCCGTGCCTCGGCAGTAGCACCCATCGTTGCTTTGGGTTTACGGGTTCTTGCGCAGAGCCGGAGGTGCTTTGGCGGCGTAATGCGCTGAGTGCCTCAGAGCATCTATTGTTTTCGGTTTTTTTAGGTTGCCCGGGTTTTTCGTTCAGGAAGGACTTGCTTAAAGCGAGCATTGCGTGAATTTCGTTTAGCGGTGACTAGTGGCAGGCTCCACTGCCAAGCTTCAGTTTGGGCTTCTGCACCGTTGATGCACATTTCAAGGCTGTACCTGTTGCCGCCGAACACTGGCAGTAAACATGCCGCCGAGGCGTGGTAGAATGGTGTCTCTTTGTTAAATACGCGCTTCGACGCTGTAAGAACACATCCTTGCTTGAGGCGCCGTGGCGACACAAGGCCAGGCCTGTGAAGCTGACCGAGTCTCATTTCGGCTCGCAGATTTGCAGGTACAATTCCCGAAGCTGGTAGCAGTCTGACCACACGTTTATGTTGGTCGGGTGAAGGTAAGCCTACCATAGCTATGGATTCGTGCTTCACCGAGTTTCACCTGTGCTACAAAGGGGGCACATGTGAGCTCAGGCCGTGGCCAAAAGAGACGCTCACGTAGCTTGTGCGTTGTTTCCCGCTCAGGCACTCCTTCGTTCCGGGTCCCACCAGTTGGCCTGTCTTTGCTTGCTCAAAAGAGGGTCTTGCCTTTGGAACTGTTCTCTGCGAGGGCAGCTTGGCAGCTGCTACTCGCCGGTAGCATGGGGTAAACTCCATGGCAAGGAGGACCCTGGCAAGAGCACAGGAGCTATGTAGCACACGTTCTCTGAGAGGACGGCTCCTTGAGCGATGCAAGTTCCACGGAGCCATGCAATGGAAGAGGTGAGGTGATGACAGATCGTCGGGGGCGGGGGCAGTGGGGATGGGAGAGGGATACAAGTTCTGGAGGAGACGCCTCGCCAGCTCGAGGTTGAGTCTCGGACAACAAAAAGCCATGTAAAGGCCGGGTTCGTTTTGCGCCATGGCCATGGCCATTACAGTCGTTGGCTTTGGTGGCTTCACGCTTCTTCGAGGTGGCCGAGACACAGACCTCGTTCAAGCCTCAGCGAAAGCCTCTCGCTTGCTTTCTTTTCGAGTTGTTTCACTCGACTCAAAAGGGAAGGGCCTCTCTTTCGGCGATTTAACTTTGATCTTTTGTGCGGGCTTCGTGCCCGGCCCCTCTCAGAAGCACACCCATCTGGATGCATGAGTCGCATCCGTTTCAGTGTTCTAATGGACTTGGACCCGATCGGATGTGCATAGCAGTCTTATCCGTACCTCGTTTTTTGCCGGTTTGATTGTGAACCTGTCCATCCCAAACCCGACGCACTATTCAGCTGCCATCGGAAAAAGGATCATGCTATAGCCTGTAGCTGATCAGTGAGCTTCTCGCCTGTACCGCCTCGGACATAAAAACCGACTAGTGTGCTTGGCTAAGTAGATGGCTCCGACACGTTTTTGTTGTCAAGCCTCTCTTTCCATGTTTACGGCTTATATTATGTCTTGTGTAGGCAGCTTGACATAGGTCTGAACTTCGTGTTGCTTTGGACTTGCAGTTTTTGTCGCGGTGCTAGGAAGGACATCAAAAGCACGGATCAAGCGAAAGAAGAAGCAGGGCAGGAAGGAGCAAAGGAAGGAAGCAACGAAAGGAAGAAAAGAAGAGAGGTGCAAAGAGCGAAGGACGGAAGCCAGGGAAGAGGAAACCCAGAAGGCAAGGACGATCCAAACGGAAGCACAACATGCAACTTGCATCAACTTGCATGAGTTGCCCTCAAAACTGCATGGCGCTGTGCTTGCTAGGCCCGTCGAGAATCAGTGCGGAGAGTATGATTTATTGAGGCATGACTTGTCACTACTGGCTACTGTCGAATGATTGTTGACCAAGGAGTGACGTCCAATTATTGTTGAAAAATGAGTAATGGCTGCTGGCTAGCTGTTATTGTTTTGTGATACCATCTGCTTTTGTACAGGGCCCTACTAGCAGCAGACAATGCAATCGGATGCAGATAGTGCAAAGGACTGGGCACGAAGTTGACCGTGGTGACAAGCCCCTTGCGGCAAGGTTGCCCAGCCGTGTGAGCCCTTGTGTTGCAGCTGCGAGACGGAACCGAAATGACGATAAAGATGTCCTGTTTGTTGCTGATGCGGCTCATCGAGGTGCAGAGTCTTTCGCAGAGCTTGGCAGTCTCTCTTGGTTGAATGCCTTGATTAGCTGGTTGTGGCCAAGCTTCAACAGGCCAGAGATGCTAATCTTACTTCAAGGGCTCTTGATGAGCTTTCGATGCGTCCAGGGCAGTAATGGATTTCGTGCATGAGGACCTCATGCCCAGGCGGGGAAGAGCGCTGTTGCAACTGTTCTGTTCTCTGCTGTCAACCTTGCCAGCTGAAGCGCAACTGCAGGCTGCGAGATGCGCTTCCTTCTATGTTAAGGCACCATCCGGCAATTTGTAGGGCCATTGTATGGCCCCACAGATGCTTGGGATGACTCGCTACGAACTGCAGTGGAAGACAAACATGCTGAAGTGGGATTTGATGGTGCGTGTGGGCCAGGCATGTGACATGTTCCCGCTTCACACTGGGCCAGGGCCTGAGAGATGGCGATTGTGTGGGCTACGACAAAGCGCAGCAAGGCTCTTGCACGGTGGGATACGAGCCAGTGAGAGCTCATGTTGTGACAGTTGCCTTGCCTTTAGACGCCCTTCTGTCATGTCGTGCCAAAGCTTCTGACTGTACTTCTCAATAACTGGCATGATGAAGCTAGACAGTTGTGAGCCAGGAAGCTTACAAGGCGCGAACTAAATCTCGTGTTGTCTCGTGTTCGAATGCATGCATCTGAAGTGTCCGTTCAACTGGTGCGAGCGTGCCTGTTGCAGTGGAGTTGCAGGATCTTCGAACATCGTTTTACATGAACCAGCCAGTGTGGAAGCAACCATGTCAAGATTTTTTTGGCTGAACGTTTGTACCGCGACGACTGTGGCAAAAAGCGTGGCATGCCGGTGTTCTATGATAAGAAGTTACCTTGGGCGCCCGCCTACCCCGCGAACTACGTGACAGGCTGGAGACCGAAAAATGGAGGGTACCCCGGTACGGTGGTGACCCAGACCACTTCGAAGAATACCAGGAAATGGCATGAGCCTTGTTGCATGGCCTAGATGGTTCGGACCAGCGCCAGCACCCACTCCTCGCCACTTCCGGGCAAGATTGACACTTATGAAGCTGTTCGGAAGCTCCAGCAAGTTGTTCCGAACATCGAAGAACCGCGCTTGGGAAGATGTCAAAGACCGAGTCAGTCCTGGTCTTCTTTTCCTTCTTCGACGGCGACAGCTTCCTCAGCATTATGATTTTCCACGTTGATGACCTCTATATAGCCTAGGGGAAACGGAGACCTTTGACGCAGTCATCTCCGAGATGGAGACTGAGTTACGCTTAAAATGTGACGGCAAATTCATCTTTCGGCTATTCTAGACTGAACAAGTCTGGGCATTCTGGGCACCAAACGTTCGACAAGAGGCGGGCGCATACCTGTCGCCCAGGCACAAAAACTTCGTGGAGAAACAGGTTACAGCGACCGAAGTTCCGCCGTTGTTCACTGGGTCGACACGGGCCAGCCAGAGGCTTGCCGATGTTTTGACAAAGGTTGGCTGCGAAAGGGAGCCGTTGTTAGAGGCGGCAGCTGAACCGCCCCACAGGCACCCTTGAAGAAACAAACCCGCAAGGTCTTTTCCATGTGTTGCCCAACAGCGCTTCAGCCGAAATAAGGTTTGGGTTCCGGGCGAGTTGCGTGGCAGGTTGCGGGGTGGGTTTCACGCTGCGGCAGGACGAAAGTTTTGACCTTAATCGTCGTTTCGTCGAACACCGGGCACCACTCCCCCGTAGAATGCAAACAAAGAGGACCCACGGGGGCACTCCTCCGGAACATTAAAGCCATGTGATTTTACAACGGGGCAAAATTTTCCGCTAGCAGCCGCTAGCCAGACGTGCGGGTTCCGGTCGGGTTGCGGGGACAGGTTGCAGGGACAACCCATCTACTGTCAGCCATTCCGCGTTGGGGATGTTCAATGGGATTATTGTGGTTAGTACGGATGGCATGTGAGCGATGTTGAACTATGAACTGACGCGGAGTGTGCAGAAACATCTGCAATGAACCGCATACTTTCTGTGGATGTGGGGGTGACATAAACCCAAATTCCTTATAGGGGGTGATGTGACGTGAAGTGGCAAGCTTTTTGGGGCGGTAAATTTCGGGAGCATAGCTGGGGTTTGCAAAACCTGCAAGGATCTAGTAGAGGCTGGTCAGCCGTCGTGTGTGTCAAAATTAGGGCTGGCCACTTGCGGCTGGCCATTGGTTTGGGATGGTTTTTGGGCTTCGGCTTGAGGTGAGAAAAGCCCGGAGCTGGGACCTGTGCAAGTCTTGGAATCACCTCACCGAGTGGATCTTGACCCATCCTTAGTTATTGGAAGATTTCGCAGCAAGAATGTCAAGTGGAATATTTATATTCAGCTTGATCGTGGAAGTGCAAGGTTCTCGGAGTGCAGTACCTGAGTGATGCTGCGAGCTCACTCAATTCACTGACTTGCAGCATTTGGCAGTTTCCAACCAACGTCAGCACGAGCCGACCCTCAGGTTGACATCAGCTTCGATGCTGGAGGTGGCGTGTCATTCGGAGTGAGGCAGGTTGCATCTTCGCAATTTTCGACAGTGTTGACCATGCCACAATTTTGCGGTGTCTGAAGGCACTTGATTTGCAACGGCAAGATGTGCGTGTCACTACGTCCCCTGCTTCAGAATGAGCCTCAGGAAACAACGAGAGTCAATGTAAGTTCGGACGGTCATGCCCTCACGCCTAGGCGATTTCCTGTAGCTGGTGCCGTGCACATGTTCTTTGCCACTGCCCCACAGGCATTCGGCTGTCTAGAGTGATTTGAAGCCACGTGGGGGACTCTTTGACATCATGTCGACTCATACAGGAATCCGAGAACTTGAGTACATATGCAAGCTGCGTGTCTTCATGCTGACACTCCCTTCTCGATTCTGCATATTAACTCTAACCACATGGCCGCCGCTTTCGGATGAGTATGATTGGCATTGTGCTACCAGAAGGTCGACATCGAGTTCACCGGTTTGGCTTCGCTTGGCCACTTCCCGGGCAGCTGAGCTGACTTTGTCATGATGCATACTATATCATGTGCAAGTTCACGCTAGCGGATACTCGTAGCTACTTCAGAGTCGCCGAGGAATTGAGAAAACCATTCGGAGGGCCGTTGCCGACTGGCTGAACAGCTACATCGTCTTGCCGCGGAGCAAGGCTGTTTCGGGACTATCACTGCAAGCTGGCCGACGTCTGCGCCTTCCGTTTTTCGTTGCCTTTGTCTCGTGTCTAACTCAGTTTCGTTCGGCAGGCAGTGCTCCTGGCAGATGACGTTGACAAACTCGAGGTCCAGACTGCTATCGTGCTTGTGTCGCCCAAAAGGAGAGGTTCGGAGACTGGAGACTTGGATTTTCAAGTGCTTCAATCTTGAACTGTGCTTGCTCGTGGCATGGCATAGGCAAATTTCCGTAGCATCACGAAAGCGAGAGCAGTGTACTTACGTTTTTTTGCATGTGCAGGCTCCTCGTGTATTTTTGTCAACCCTCCCAGAGTTCTTCAACTGGCCATAATGTCAATCTAGCGTGTCGAACCCATCCCGGCATGTGCAGAAGAAGGAGGAAGAAGAACTGCTTTTGGAAAAACCTGTGACCCGCGCGATTCAGCACGGTTGTTTCTCGTCTTAACGTCGTGGTGCGTTTGTCATGTTTTCAGACTCCACGCTAGACTGTTGATAGAAGAGGGACGTCAGTGTCAAAGGACTGCCCGCACGGCCGTCTCTGTAGAAGTTTCACGCGTAGCTGTAGCTAAAACAGCGGCTACTGCGACATCGGTTGCCAGACCAAGCGCAGATGCCATGATCACAACACAAGCACGGCATATCACTCTGTCCGATGTGTCCGTCTTCACCGTCCACGCGGCACGCGTCGTTCGTTTGTTGGTGCTTGAAGCGTGGCACCCGAAGACGAGAATTACGATGGGCAGAAACATGCACAGCCTGTGCTTCATGGGGTTCATGGGTGTATTATGTGCACAGCCAAATCTGCTTCGAGCCTGTCCTTCAGCCAGTTGCAAAGCGTGTAGTCTCTTGCGAGCTTAGTGCTTGACACGTCTCTGAAAAGAGGCATCACTATTTCGACCAGGTTTTCTGGATGTTGGAAGTTCGTCGAATCGACTTATCGACACATGTGAGTTGCCCATGAAATTGATAGTGTAAGAGCTCAAGCAGCGCGGAAGACCTAGTGCTTGGGATTGCAGGCTTTGGCGCAACAGCCACTCGGAGTTGCCAGGGTGAAGGCTTTGTCCTGGTTGACTTGTGCTATATAAAGCTGTACAAGCCTTTGAAGCCATTTGTTGGGACCACGCATGTTGTGCTAGTGCCGCGTGTGGCTTGGAGGTGGTCCAGGCGAAGAATCTTGCTGGTGTGAATTGCCCAGAGCTCAGACGTAGAGTGCCTATTCTTCTGAGGTGCCGAATGTTTCGACTGAAGCTTTTCCTAAGGCCATGCCTTCAAAGAGGATTGCTTCACTTCTCATCCGTACTGCATGCTTTCGTCGAGGGCTTGGTTCCGCCACATGCAACCATGCAAAGAGCAATGGGAAGCGATGATGGAGATAACACAGGTTGAGGACATCATACCCCGGTCATTCCACCTGGGCCTTAAGAACAGCCGATTAAGCAGAGAATCTGCCTGTTGGCCTGCTGGTGGCTGGTGCGACATGGCGCTATGCCGATTCTATGCAAGGCTGGGTGACTGCTCAGTGCGAACTTCGACGCTCTACGACACGACGAGCCCTGTCTGGCCAGAAGAGCCAAGCTCCGAGTTTCCGAGCTTTTCGAATCGTGCTGAGCCGTGACTTTCCTCTGCAGGTCCGCCGGTGCATTTTTCGTGGTGCACCATCGAGAGCAGCAGCTTTCCGTGGAGGCGAATCGAGTGCAAGACCAAAGTCTGGGTTCTCACAAGTTCAGACTTCAGAGGTTCACGGTGAAACGTCCGCGAGTCTTTTCCAGCATAACTTCACCGGCTTCCTCGGACGCGGGCGCCTCTTTTCCCGAGCGCAGCAGGACGCACGGACTCTTGCAAGCCACATGACCTCAGCCTCAGGTTTCTCGTGCAGAATCGGGCAGTGTCTGAGGCGATGGCCAGAGGCGTGCAAAGTGTCAAGGAATGCGGAGGATGTAAATGTCGAGAGGGAGACGCTACTTGTCAGGGCAAGCCGGGAGTTCGTCGGAACATGCAGAAGCTTGACACGTCCGAGGCCATACCACACTCCAAGCGAAGCTAGGGGCGCCGCGATTCCGGGCAGGTGCAGCGTGAGCTCCTGCACGCGGACGGCTTGGCGAAGTAGTGAAGCGAGGATTGGAGTGGCGCTTTTGCATCAATGGCATCAGGTGGACGACCCGGTGAATCGTGGTGTGGCATCTGTGGTCGACCTGGAAGTGCAGTGGTTCGCCGGCATCTCGTTTTTTCGCCTCAGAACTGTCCCAGAAGCACATCGCCTATGGTGAGCTTCAGGACTTTGTTGGGGCGGATGCCTGGGCTGCTGTGGTAGCTCGATTTTCAAAGCAGTACCTGCTTGGATTGAGATGGACCGGCTAGGAATCTTCTTAAGTGCTGGTGCACCCCCCAGCTTTCGGATCAGCCAGTGCCCCCGGCACTCACTGGCAGATTGAGCGGGTTCGTCATGCACCCACCTCCCGCGGATGCCCAACACATTTCCTCCACGCCGCCTTCAGTGCATGCCTTGTCGCCTGTGCCCATCCGCGACCGCTCATGTCGTCCTCCTCGTGGTCACCATCCTGCAGCTCATCAGTGGCGTGTTTTTTGCATTTCTGGCGTCTGTCGTTTGTCGACCGCTTCATCTTATTCGTGTCGATTATTTTTTTGCCTCTCTTCGAGGTGCTTATTTGTGATTGGGTTTTATATGATTTGGGCTTTAGGGTTCGCCAGCTCGGCGTGGCATCCAACCCAACTCCCCTATGGGCGGCTGTCGTAGGCATCTGCAAGTGTTGATCTGGCACCAAAAGAGGGATCTCTGCCGCGTGTTGGCCACTCATTGTGATCTAACGAGTGCAAGTTGTGCAGTTTCCTTAGCCCTCGCAAGTTCCAGTATGGCGCCTGTGTTGGGTGGGGTGGAACGCGGTGGAGAGTCCTTTCTACCGTTGCGATTGTTTGTAGGTTTCGGGTTTGGGCTGGGTTTAAGGCGATTTACGTTTCAGGCTAGGGTTTCAGGGTTTTATTTAGCATATCGTGTTCCAGGTTCAGGGTTGAAGTCTCGCAGCACATCGCAGCAGTCAAAGGTTGAGTGCAAGTCCAACAGCAACCAGCAACAGTTGGGCAGAAAAGGCCCAGTCGAGAAAAACACATTAAAAAAAGGCACAGATATCACTCCAGACAAAGCGCAATTCAGCAAGCGCTACAACGTTTCAAGCGAATCGCGGAAACATGAAATCATCGCAATTAAATATTTTAAACACCTAAGACAACGATGTCGTTTCAGTGTAACATTCTGCCAATGCAAAGCGGGAAGTCACTCCGCCGACCCATGGGATTCTGAATCTTCCTGCGTCTTTGCGAAGCTTGAGTTCGTATTTAATGTATCCGATCCAGTGTTTTCTGGAAGGGTCCAGGTTTGCGAAGTGACAGTGTTCGGTGTGCAACAACACCTCCATCTTCAGCATGTTTTCCACACAATGATTCAAGCAGTTTGCGAAGGTCGATTTAACACGAGTCGGTGTTGCATGTGGCAAACACAAACAGAATCAAGCAAATTAAGTTGCCTTCGATGACAGCTTCAGAGAGCCAATCAGGCACCGGCAGTGTTGGAGATCAAGATTTTCGAGGGCACCGGCTTTCCGACTGAATGTAACGCTGGGCGAGGGCTGCGATGGAGGATTCCCAATGTTGCCTTTTTGTTTAGAAGCATTTTACCATGTCCGGCAGAGACTGTCGACGTTGAGCAAGGACATGGGTTGATGAGAAGAACGCCTTGGCAATGGGCTAAGACTTTTCTTCATTGTTGGCTTCCGGTTTCATTATCACACCGGGCACGCCTCTATGAGGTAAGCCAGAAAGGACACCTCGTGTCAGATCAGTGCAACCCCAAGTTCTTTTTACCACCTGACATGAAATTTGCTTGTCTGTGTTGATGCGCAGGTTGCGATTTCCGGATCTTCCCATCAACCCTCGGCTTTTTCCAGTGTGCAGCTGATTTTGCTTCGCTTAGCTGTCACGTGTGTCTAGCGAGCAGGTGCTGCTCATTTCAGTGCCGTAACGCTCAAGACGGCTATGTCAGGGTCGTCTGGCCTTGATACTGTTGCATGCCCTCCGATGCTGTTGCACCACTCCCACCCAGCCGTTCTTCGCTTGACTTTCCGTGTGCAAGCAGCTATGCCGTGATCTGCTCTCTTGAACTAGGTGTTCATGAAGGATGTTTGAAGATAGGATACGAGAGGTGCCGCAAGATTTCCCGTGGACAGGTGGAGCTCTTTCGCCGGGTGGGATTCTGCCTGTTGACCTGTCGCTGGTCCTTGTATTGAGTCTGTATGTATCGTGCTTTGTAGTCCACATTTTCTCCAGGGCGCGCAAAGACTGGTGCGGAAGTGCCCAGTCTACGGCAATGCGTTTGCCTGGCGGAGCCTCGGTGGCTGCAACACGGACGGCCTGAGCCGTGTTGAATGTGTCGACTTCGTAGCACGGAGCACCACAAGCCTGGAACTGCAGAAGCCCATCAACGTCCCGAGGACAAACGGCAAGTTTTCTTCAACAGTCCGCCTCCGATGCAGACCCTCCTTCGAAGAACATGCAACGACCATGTGAGATAACAGGACGTACAATGAAGCGAAGCCTAACAAGAGCGCTCATGAAGAAGCCAAATAAGCGCTGACATATCCACTCAGGCACGATGGCAGCGCGAGAAAAAGACAGCACGTTGACCGTCCAGGGTTCAAGCCATCTCGCAACCAGAACGTCCTGAACTGCCCCAGCCCGTTTCCCAATGATTGAAAGGCACCTGACCTTGACGACCGACGCATCCTGAAAGAGCATTGGGTTGATGGTGTACCAGCAGAATGTAATCGTCTTCGATCTTCCTCGGAATGGACAGTTCTGAACATGGCCTTGGCTAGCACGGTTAGTCATATCATGTTTCACCAGTACAAGGCCGCAGCGCATCCAGTTTTTTCTTGAGGTTATGGATAACCTGGATTCTCGGCAGTACTCTTCAAAGGACTCTGGAGTGCAGACTTGGGTGGAGAGGCCATCAGTGTACTGCATCACATCCTCCAGGATGTGGCTCAGATCGTGGGCATTACAGAAGATTTGGTGCGGACATACCTGAGGACTACTGCAAACTACGCATCGCATGCAGTCTCCCTGGCAGTCGGAAGGACCAGAGATGAGTTCAAGAGCAAGCAGGAACAGCTTCGGGAGGCGTGAGCATATTGATCAGAAATTCGCCGAGACGGCGAACTGGAGATACAGCCACAGTGAACAGGTACAGAGCAAAGATGATTATCGGATACCGTTGCAGTGGCTCACGGCTTAGCTCGCCTTGCTCATGTACTCTTGCTTTCGAATCTTCGACTCTGCAGGTTCCAAATCCTTGTGCACATCATCGATGATTTGACTGACCTGTCCAAGAACTTGAGCATGGCATTGCTGGATTCACAGGACCCTTCGTTGCAAGTCTGGCGAAACACGTTAATCAGTGGGCGTCCTCAGTTCAGGAGTTGGGGCTCGAGAGGGCGGCAGCAAGTACATGATAAACATGCATATAGTTCATACGCATGCAAATACGTACGTACCTCGATTCGATGCGAATCCAGCTCTTCGTGACTGGCTTTAGCACATCATACTTGGTAACTGCGTATACAGCTGCCAAATCCTTGGCCCTTGTTGGCATTGCCGGTTTTACAGCCGGTTGATGGCACAAGTTCTTATCAGGATGGCGAAGTTGGACGTTTGCCTAGCATGTCCTTGAGGCCTGGGCCTGCTGTAATGTCTCGTGCAGTCGTGCGCGTGGTAGTATCGGCACAGAGGTCCATCCTGGAAGATTCCGGCGGGGGAGAGCCGCCCTTGAGGTCCTGTGTGCTGCAGGCCTGGCACCTTGTGATCAGCAGGCCTCCTTTGCTGTGACAGTCAGGGGGTTCCCGACGAGCGTCCAGGCATGTACGGCAGCTTTTTTGGCTTTGAAGTTTGCAGAAATCCTTGGCTTGGGTGAGGTCTGCCTTGGCTTGGCTTTGGCGTTTCTGAATTGAATCCTCGCTTCGTCCCGGCCTTTCCATGGGAGATGGAGGGGACCCACCCGGGCATGGAAGCCAGCTTGTCTGTTGCAGTCTGTTTTTAACTTATCCATCTTGGAATGCAGGCCAAGGTTAAGATGGATATTTCTGTGAGAATCCGCGGGTTGAGAGCAGGACTTGTACGTGGTGGCATTTCAGCCATGTTACCCTGTATCATGTCACATTCTCCAGGACTTTTGCCACGAGTCTGACCAGAAACTCATCGTGGCCCATTTGGCGTGAACCAGCTCGCACAAGATGAGCGCCGCTGGTGTGGAGAGACTCCAAAATGGGGTCGATGGTGCAAAGAAGTCGATGGCGCTGTTGTACAAGTAGAGCTTCGCACAGTTGGCCGGACGTTGAGCCCCGAACTGTGCAGGTGAACCGGGGCACATGCCCTGTTTCTGAGAGGGCTGGTAGCGGCACTGTGCAGAGGGAAGCATCGTGTGACTCCTTGTGCAAGGGTTACGGTTCGCGCGTTGCCGTGCTGGCCGTCGCGTTCTTCGAACGGCGACGGTGGCATGCATTCCATGTACTCCGCCAAGTGGAGATGGGGGCACTACGTGCTTCGGCACGGATGCACGAGGCAAGCGAGGCAAGCGCAAGGCAAGCCGCAGTTTCAAGGCCTGCCGGAGAGCGACGAGCGGCATGCGAGCGAACGGAAACCGGAGCTGGCCAAGGGAAGCACCATGAAGCCCGCCTTGCTACGGTAGGTTTTGTTTCCTGCAACTCTCGCCATCGCGCAGCCGTTTGGCCACATGGGTCTGAACGCACCATGAAGGTGGCAACTTCACTCCAGGCCAGTAAGGACACAGCATTCTTGTTAATGGAAGCAACGCCCATATGTTGCAGCTGAAGTGCCTCAGCACGGCATCGTAAGTTGGCAAACGCAGCACAGCCCTGAAAGAAGAGTTGGCAGCACCTTGGAGTGCCGCTTAGCGTCATTCTTGGTACCAACATGCAACCTTCGTGTTCTAGTCCATTTTCGCAGGTCATGGCACAAAGGACCCCATCTTATGTGCCGCCGCTCGGTCCTTACTCGCTGCACGGCTTGCACCGCTCGCACCACTGCTTGTGCAATGGGTCTTCTTGTCATGTCAGTTCGAAAATGAAACTAGGCTAATTCGCGATTGGTCTGGGGATCAGCGATGAGCAACTTCACTTTCTGGCCGTGTAGCTACTCCCTCGCGAGAGTTTCCAAGTGTGTCTGCTTGTGCGTGTTTGCGGAGCGAGAAAAAGCCAGAGAGAGAGAGAGAGAGAGAGAGAGAGTGAGCGAGAGAGTGAGTGAGTATTCATTGGGACCCCAATGCCAACCACTCCATACACGTAACAACAATGGGTGGTTGGGCGGGCCAAGCGCCTGAGGGTCGAGTCTCGACCCCTATGCCCAGCAGAAAGAAAGAAAGAGTGAGTGAGTGAGGGAGGGAGTGAGTGATCCCAACAGAACGGTTGCCTACCCTAGCATCGTATCCGAATCATCACAGTAGCACCGCGCATTACGCCGAACATCTGCAAACAACCCCAACCCCTCCCGCTCGATGAATGTAATTATTTTCTTTGGCTGATCATTGTGTTGAGTCAGACACCTCATGCTCAACCGTCTCATTGTCATGCGAAGACAAAAATTCAACTGACTCGTCGCACTTTTTTCATACATAATGTTTCATTCAACAACAGCTCTCGATCGCAGCTCCGTCGATGAACGCAACCAACGGGTTTGACGTGAAATCGCAATGGCAGTCGGTACTCGTAGTTGGTGAACACACTTGTCAAAAGACTCGTTTGTGATTTTGGTGACCTGGTGCGATTCGGTGGTCCGGGCCAAGCTTCTGGTTGCTCCAGTTTAATACAGTGAGAAACGGGCGCGAAAAGCTGGATCGGCTAGTTTTCGAGTTCTGTTCTCTGTCAAGGGTCTGAAGTTGTCCTCTTGAATATGCCTGCAAGTCCAGATCCACAGAACCCAGGCAAGATAAGTCGCGACCACAGCTGTGCAAACCATTCACTGAATCAGCGTTCCATATAGAGCGGTTGAAACACGTAGAGCTTCCGTGTAGCAGACCGGAGCGGCGACTGCAGAGATCTGACGCCATAAAAGGAGGGCCGGGACTGCACTGCCACCTCGTGCAAGGCCTGGTGCCGACTCTGCCCCTGCCTGTGGAGCACACAGCTTACGGCGCTCATGGCTCTTTCGGCCGTGTTAGCGTCTTGCGAAGGCTGCGGATTCTCGCATCGTCTCTGCAATGTGTTTTTTTGTGAGGCTGCAGGCATGACAAACAGTGGGATGCCCGCGCTGGGATCCGAGTCTTGCGGTTTGCACCGACGAACGACGACGTCTTTGGGTTACGCAAGGTACGGAGCCTCTGCGCAAGCCGGGCAACCTGTCCCGCAGCTCCAAACTCCTCCACCTCCTGCTGTTCAGCTGCCTGGGTTTTCCCCGCCAGCTGTTGCCTCATCCGTCGTGTTAGCTTTGTTCGCAAGATGGACACTGTTGAGTGGAAGTGAGCTGGCTCCGCTGAGGTGTTGAACCAACCTCAACTGCAGGCTCAAAGTTTCTCGAATGCAGCTCAGCAGTCATGGCCTCAGCAACTGGGGACCAGAGCATGGAGTCCCGTGAGAGCTTGGCTTAGGCCTGGAGGCTGTGGAGTTTGAAGCCAAGCTTGAGCAAGTGCTTGTCTCATACGACAGACATCGCCTTTCGCTTCAGGCCTTGGTACCAGGTGGTGGCTTGCCGAGCCCCGAGGCATCGTGTCGGGGTCGGTTACTCGGTTATTCCTGTAGCCCAGTGAACACGGACAGGTGATTCAGAAGCAAAAAGAAGGATACATCAGGCCGACATGTTTGCATTTGCTGGGAACTGCATTGCGTTTGCATGCCTCATGCAGAAAGAATCTTGCCACGAGGCTTTTGGACGAGCAATTAAAGCAAGGGCAGGCGCGGAGCTTCATTGTAAGCTCGAGTCGATGCTATCCGTAAAGCAATGCATCTGTGGCAGAACACCCTGGAGCAGCAACGGAAGCAGCAGTCTGAATACCTCCGCACTCAGGCCAGACTGTAGCCGAGGTATGATTTGGGGTTGTAGTTCTGGAACGTGGAGGCACAGCAGCAAAAGCAGCAGGTTGACATGCAGATCAAGCAGCAGGCTCACAGCAATTGCAGTTGACGTCTTTGTGGAGAGCTCTGAGTGGCCACCGAGATGCAGGTGCAGCAGCAGGAAATGCAACTTCTGCAGCAGTACAACCAGTCTTTGATGCAGGTTCGCAGTGTTGTGCTTGAAGCGAGTTTATTGTGTGTTCGGAGGTCCAAGCTGCGACTTTCAATTTATTCGTTTGCTTGTAGTGCAAGTCTGCAGTGGACAGCGGAAACGACCAGTTCACCAGCTCAGTCCAGGTTCAACAGGCTTCTGCGCAGCAGAAAGCAGCGCTGGAGACGCAGGCAATCTGATGCGGGTGTACTGGGTGCATTCGCGAGGATGGTATGACAGAAGGTGTGGTCATGCCGCCCGCATAGCATCTCTGCAGGCCATGCAGCTTGTGATGGAGTACCAACAGAAAAGGTTCAAGACCGAGACTTTGACTCTCAAGAGTGAGACTCAGGCTTGCGTGCACCGTCCCAGGTCGCAAGAAGAAATGCTTGCCAAGCAGCAGCAGCTACAGCGCGAGCATATTGAGGACACCGTCGGGTTGTCAATGCAACGTCGAGCTTGGTTCGGCTTTCTGATTCCCAACTGAGATTGAACTGCGCTTGAACCCGGCTACAACGGGCAAGCCAACCGGCCAGCAGCAGTATGAGACGAACTTCGCATGCGCACCTCACAGCTAGCGGTTAGGGCCAAGATGGATATATGATATATGCATGCCATATCAAGATTAATCGCTGCGGATGAAACGGATCACTTGGAAGCCTTCAAAGCAATCATGCAGCTGCAGATGGAGAGGGCATTGATTCGAAGTGCACACAACTCAAGGTCCATTCCACCCCGAAACTCCAGAGACGTCCAGACAGCACAGCCATGCACAGCCCAGCGAGCACAGAGGTAACCGGATTTATGCAGAGCACGGCTTCGCATGTAGAGCTCTCCGGCCTGGCCTTCACTGCCGAATACTTTAGCGGCTATGGCGAATGCTCACCTGGTTCTGTCTTGCTGCGCTGGCGAATGCTCATCCCAGAGTTGCGCAGGCTCAGATGAAATTCGCAGCGGAGATGCAGAAGCTGCAGGCTGCAGCCATACTTTGACAGCCTTCATCGCTTCGTGTAGATCGAAGTATTTGTCAGTCCTCTCCTGGAGCGCCCCCTGGTGGCAGCCCAGTCTCCGGCCAGCCATCTCCTGAGATAGCCATTTTCATGATGTATGGAGCTTGCGCAACCTGATTGTCTGCTGACACTTTCGAGCAGGTACGGTTCCGGACAGTTCTGAGAGGAGAAGGCGGAAGGCGTTGCATGAATTCGTTGCAACGTAATTGACTAGCATCAAGGCCTGCAGACCTTCGCACAGATCTCCAAACACTCCCGTATCTGAAGGTTTCACTGAAGGCTGCGCAGTTGAAATGAAACACAAGGGCTGCTTTTGCAATACCAGCGCCGAGCCGAAGCCCTGGCTTTTTGCTCACTGAAGTGCACCTGCAGCTGTCCTCCATTACATCTTGAGTCTTGAGTGTTCCAGTCCCATTTGGTCATCTGCGACTGTTCCAGTGGCTCTCCTTCATGGGCAACCAGATGACCAGCAATCAATACTGTACCTGCTGAAGGCTTTAAATTTAAATTCTACGTAGTAGTTTTCTTTGTGCAGCCTCTTTTGAATACAAGCATGTCGGTATCTATCGGCGGCAAGTTATGCTCTCTTTGGAGTTCTCGCGATGGTTGCAGGGTGGAGGAAGCGGCAGGCATAGGGGACTCCATACGGCAAATTATGTGAAGTCGGCAAGTTGTTTTCGAGCACAAGGCAGGCGCGGCAAATCCAATTTTTCCTGGTTGAAAATTCCATCGCACGAGTAGGTGGCATACCACGAGCAGTGGGATAACTTCGATTATGTGCAGTTGGGGTTTAGGGCTTTGGCTCTGGATGTTCGAGCCAACATGCCCGGGGCTAGTGAACGTCGGGTAGTGACATCACTCAGTCACGTCGTTTCCCTTTGCAACCCTAAAACCGCGACATATCGGCTGAAAGTTACATGCTGACATTGCTTTTTTCTTATTTTAAAAACCCTTCCACTCCAGAAGAAGCCTTTGACGGTTTGCCGGACGAAAGGCGGTTGAACGTGTTGTCTTGTGTCCAAATCTGGCTCAATAGAAAAGTATCTAAGCTTATCTCGCCATGCATAGGCAAGATTCTTCAGCCATGCGCATTCTAAGAACATAAGCAGCTACTTGTAGACCAGTAAGTGGCACCTCATCGTGGCTGCTGCATGCTCAACGGATTTGGTGGCACTTGCGCCACCTGGGTTTCAAGCACGGATTGTGTCAAAAAGGGAGCTGAAATGCCAAATGTTCAGCTGGGAGCTACAGCTCCTAAAGGTGCTCCGGGTCCCGCAGAATGGTTGCCGCCTCGCGGTTTGCTTGCGGGTCCTGGCAGGCTCGACTCCTGCAAAAGTGAGCGGCTGGTCGACTGCTCCTCATTCATCAACCTCTATGCCACCGGGTTCGGATGGCGAGGTTGTACACATGCAGCAGTGAGTGCGGCATTCTCTTGGAATACATTGATTGAGGAAGTTCACTCCATTTCGCACATTCGTCGTCCTGAGCTGCCGCTATCAGTTCCTTAGCTACGTTTCTCCAGTCCAATGGAGTCAGCCGGCATCGTTTGTCCTTGATTGGTTCCAAATTCGAGCGGCTAGCCTACTTTGGACCCGTAGCATGGAAGGTTTGGGTCGACGTTCTTTGGTGTTGCAGTCCCCTGCTGGTGTAGTCCTAAAGCGGGCAAACCACTCGTCCGCGAATGCGGATGGCGCTCTCCCCCTGGAGATCCGTTCGTGTGCTCGCCAGATCAAGCGTTTGGAAAAGTTGCTTGCTGTGGGTTTTGCGGATATGCCACACCACCATGAGGCACAAAGACAAGTTGTCACGGTCGGGCATTACGATTTCAGGTTCGGGATTGTAAGGGGTTCCTTTACTGAAGTTCGGGATGCTCCTTGTGGGTGTGTCTTGCAGGAACCTTTAGTTGTACAAAGATTGGTTACGGTTGTACCGCGACGCCTTTACCAAAGCGTGTGATGCGCTTAAACGACCGCGCATTAAGTGCCTGGAAGTCTTCTCTTGTTCCAGCTGGACTCCTTGTCTTCCAAAGCCTTCGTTTGCATTATGCAGTTGCCGCAGGGTCCCACTCAATCTCGACGGTCCTTTTTCCGGTCGCTTTCAAATTTCTGGAAACGAATGTGGTGTAAGCATGATAATGAAGATCGGTCCCGTGCTATCAACATGGTCCAACCCCTGGTTTTGCCAGTCATTGATTGCCTCTTTTGCAGGCCAGTCACATTAGGAGCGTGCTACGTGCCAATCGGCGTCAGGAGTGGATGGGTGGTCCTGCGATGAGCTCCGGATGCTCCCGTCCTGCACCTTACAACCCTTCGCCGATCTATGGACATCCCTTGAGAGTAGCGGCTGCTGGGAGCATGTCTTATTAGTCCGGTCGGTAGCTATTCCCAAGCCTGGCGCCCCGGGTAAGTCCGCTGCTGACTTTAGGCATATCAATATTTTACCCCGGCTCTTCCGGCTGGCGCTTGGCGCACGGGCCCTCCAGATCTTGCGGCCTCTGGTCCCGCACGTACCGAGCTGGCTAATAGGTTCAGTGCCGGGAAGATCAGTTGCATTCGGTTGCTGATATTTGGTCTGAAGTGTCGGCCCTAATAAATTGGTCCCACGGTCCGGTTTCTGGCCTCACTATGGACTTGCTTAAAGCCGTTCATACCCTCCCTAGGGCTGTCGGGCACGCCCAGTGGTAAATACAGGCTTTCTTTCACGTGTAGTTGAGTCATTACGCATCTTCAGGTGGTCACCTTCCCCCGATGCAGTGGTTGTAAGATCCATTGGAAGGCCTTTTGCGTTTCTTGATTCTTCTTTTCAAAGGTTTCGTGATGTCAAAGATGAGGATTGGATCTCTTTATCTGGCCGATCTCATGCACAGGAGCTTCATACGTCACGCCTTGACGTAGCGAGGATGCAACGTTTGTTGAAGGTTTTTCCTGAGGCGCTACGTAACTACTCAAAGGCTGTTTTTAGGAGCTACCGCTGGCAGGTATGCCAACTGCCTGCGTCAGTGTGTACAGGACGAGAAGACCATGAATGCCCGTTGTGCGGGGCTTACGCGGTGGGTCCCCAACATATTTGGATGCATTGCAATCATCCTGCCATTAGGCTATTAGGGAGGTCGGTGATCAACGCCGGAAGGCATGGCAGATGCTTTCGTCTGCGCCTCCAGCTTGATGGTTACAGGTCCCTCTTTGCCAGGACTGGAGGTTCGCCACACAGGATTGTCACGCCGACCCTCAGCTCCAGCAGCATAAGCGGAGAGTTCGGGACTTTGAAGTTTCCTCCAATAGGTGTAGTGTGTACAGATGGTCAGCCAAGCCGCCGTCCCTTCCGGTATTGCGAAGGGCTTCTTGTGCAGTGTGAGTGAGAACATTATTGTTCCTCAGGTTGCTTTTCCCTTAGTTGGCCCCGTGCGAACAATAAATCGCGCAGAGTTCCTGTCGGCTTTGGAAGCAGTTCTTCTTTCAGCTTCCGAGGTTTGTTCGGATAGCTCGTACGTAGTCAGCGACTGGATGCCGAACGGCTCCGTGCCGGCATCGATCCCTAATGGCGATCTTTTGGGCTTGCTTTGGCAGTGTACCTCAAGTAGTTCTTTCCCGGTTCGGAAGGTTAAGGCCCATTGTGATAACGAGTCGCAGCCTGCTGGGGACACTCGGTTTAATGACGTTGCTGACAAGGCGGCCAAGGCCCGTCGTTTTTCTCTATCGGCTTTCTTCCATGCTATGCGAAATAGCAAAGTGTTGGCCATGTGGACTTTGATTTCTGCTGCACGTCGTGCATACTTGCAAGCTTTGCCTGCGAAGTCGGTTCTTGACGCCGACGAAGCTGTGCAGTCCGAAGTGTTCTGGAAAGCGGGGTTTTGTACCCCCTTCCTGTCCCTGATATGAGTCGATATAGGGTTGATTTTACCACTACGGGCATTACTCCCTTGCTGCAGACAGAGGGCGGTAGCTTTGCAGTACACCTGTGTAAGTTTTGGTCTGGGGTTCGCTGGCAGGAGGGATATGTCGCACGGCAAGGCACTTTTACCTCGTGGCTTGAGATGATGTGTCTTTTGAAATGTTGGCAGGTCATGCCTGTTCAGAAGGGTTTGACTTTTGTTTGGCCGGAAGACGGGTGGCTTCAAGAAGTTCCCGCGCACAACCGAGTTGCAATCTTTCGCGCAGGGCAAGTGCTGCAACCTCCTCGGACTTTGGTTGCATGGGATTTGTTCAGTTCTTCCCCCTCCTCGGAGCTTGTTTCGTCTTACAAGCCCCAGTGGGGTTGGCTACAAAACCCGCACGGGAGTTTGGGGTGGAGGCGTCTACCTCAAGAGTACGATACAGTTGTCGCCTTTCGGCTTGGTTCGGAGTTTAGGCGTTCTTCAAGTGACACCTTCGACAGCTTCTAAGGCCCACCATGACACCATGACCTTTTTGATTTTTTATGGAAGGACAATGCAGTTACTAAGGGTACCAAGCTGGTGCCTGTCCCTTTGGATCTACGGGATAGGCACTGGGCGCGTTTCACCCGCTTTTTTCGGAGTGCAACAAGAATGCGGAGGCAATGGCTGTCATCATATGGCACGTTTGACGACCATCGAGGGCACGGATGCCAAACGGTACGAGCGCTTGTGCTGCTCCCTCAGTAGGGATGGAAAGTGGTTTCGCCAATCCTGTCGAAATAGGTGCCCAGCTTTTGAGCCTGTCGAAGAAACTTCAAGTTGAGCCAGCCGCTCATCGTTTCGGGCCTTCGGTTCTGTAGGGTTTAGAATGGGTTACTTTAGGCTAACGAGGCTCGGTCGGTCCCCGTATTATGCAGGCGTGGACGTCGAGGCAAACTCCGCCCCTTTTTCAGTTGCTTTAGGCACGGGTTATCCATTACGGTTCTCACATCCATATAGGGTTTTGGCTTCGGGTTTCCTCGTCAGTTCCGGTCGTAGCTTGCTTTCCCCACTATGCGCCGCAGACCAAGCAGCAGCGGATGGCGAGGTTGATCAGCACAGGCTAGAATATGAGTAGCCTTGCCAACCTGATTGAAATATGGATGCCTCTTGCGTGCGGGCTTTTCGCTTGAGGTCCTTGTCCACTGCAGCTCCGGATCACTTTTCACCACGTCGGCTCCGATGATTTCACAGAAGAGTCACCTCAAGTGGACACAACAGGGATATTTTCTGTGTGGAACGATCGTGGGCAAGACATCCCTGAACCGTATCGATTCGGAGATATTCGCAGCAGTCCCCCGCCGTTCCAACCGATATGGCACGGTTGTGTTGTTCGGAAGCGCTGTGTTCTCACTCTGCACGAAGCTGAGCACACAAAGCCCATTAACATGGCTCCCGTGGCTTCTCAGGAGATATTCGGAGGGGCCGATCTAAACCGGATTCTGACTCTGCCCACTGGTTTTGGGATTTTTGGGGAAAAGCAAACGTCGCCCAGTACCCGAAGCGACCACCGCCGAGCAGGCCATGCCCTACTTCAATGGCAAGGTTGTTGCGGGTGGCTACAAGGAGGGTGGCGGTTTCGCCATCAACGGTGGCAAAGCCTGTCTTGCGTGTGCAACTTGGCTTGGCTTGGCTGGGCTTGGCTTGGCTTGCTTCGTCGTGTACGCCGCCCAGCAGGAGGCATGACTGACCCCTCCGTTTTTGTTTATACGGAATGCGGGAGGCCCGAGTGCGTGGGAACGGCTTAGGGTTGGGGCTTCAGGATTAAGGGATTCAGGCTTGAGTTCAAATTGCAGGCGTTTCCGACGGGATTTTTTTGCTGATCTTTTCTGTCTACACCCAGTTCTGGGGCTCGAAAGCGCCGAGGAGCAGTTTAAGCTTTCAGGTTTTAGGACTAAACGGGTTTTCCGGTTGGGTTCAGGTTGCAGGCACCCACCAAGCTTCCGACCTGAATTTCTTTTTTGATCTCTTCTGTCTACACGAAGTGGTGGGAGCTCGACTGCGACCGAGGAGCAGTCTAGGGTCTTAAACCTTTAGGACTGAGGAGGAAAAATGGTTGGGCTCAGGTTGCAAGCGACAACAGCCAATCTTCCGACCTGGTTAGGGCACAAGAAGCAGAGGATATGTTCCATTATTTTGATCAACCTTCGTCCACGGCCGATACACCTTCCATCGGCTGGCAGGTAAGAGCTGTTTGGCTTCTGGACTTGGAGTTGGTGCCAACCTGCACCGTGTGGCATCGCAATGTCGGCCCCATTCACATCACGAAGTCGTCACAATGAATTTTCGAAATGGCCCAACACTTGTCCTTGTCGGCTTTCGCCATTACCATGTTCAGAACCATGTGTCAGTGCGGAAGATCCAGAATCCAAGCATGTTGTGAAACTTTCGAGTCGGTTCTTTGCCCAAGGGAGCCGTTACATTGAAATTTCAAGATGGCCCGGTGTGTCGCAGGAACGATGAAAGGCGACGGCCCATACTGACATAGATTCAGCCATATTGGAATTTTAACGCGGCGGTTATGCAATGCAGACTGGTGCCGGTCGTCATGTCATGCAATGCAGTTCGGTTAAGTGCAATTTTATTCTTGCACATTTTATTTGCGTTTTTCAGTTTATCCCACAGTCTCACTTGTAAAGCAGCGGGTTAACAAGCGGAGTTTTTCTTTCATGCCGAACTTGAAGACCCCGTGGATAGCTTTCCGCAGGGAGTACGAATGGATTTGAGAACTTGTTTTCTTGCTGCAATGTTCGCGGAGGGTTGTTGATGTGAATGCGCAATGTGTTGAAGGCTAGAGGAGGCGCTGCAGAAACGAGAACGCGAATGAGGCTTCAAACGAACATCGTGGGCATCTTACCACACTTAAGTAAACAAGCAAATCCATAAAGCATATTTATATATATATATATACATATTTTAACATATTTACACACATATTTATATACACATGTTTATAAACGAAAAATATATGTAACCCGAATGACAAACAACGGCAGCGCCGTGTAAGAAATAGTTTTTTTCGGTGGATTTACCGTCGAGATTGAAATTTGGAACACATGCCTTTTTTATTAAAACATTTCCGGATTTACGAGCACCCTGGGTTTCTTAACCCAAATTTCTCGGATTGAAAAGGCTCCCAAATCAGGCAACTAGAACGGAGTTGGACCGCACCACACGCTTAGGCGTGCCCGGAACTCCCAAAGATAAGAAATCGAGCCTTTGAATTTTGGGCTGCGAAGTTGAGCCCTTCAATGTCTGAATTTTTTGGTTGCGATTTCTTATGACAAAACCTATTACTGAGCTCTTGTAACGCCCCTCTAAAGCCTCATATTTAATTATTGAAGCCTTTTCTGCCCGTGTTTTTGCCTTTTCCGAGCGTATAAAGACCGGGTGAAGCCTTAACGAAGCCTTTGTGAGGGACGCCTTTCACATTCCTAATAAAAAAATCGAGCCCATGAACTTTTACTTTGACAATGCCCTCTGAATCCCTAGGCAACCTCCCCATCCTCTTAATTCGGAAATGACTGGGCGGGTGTTGTGACCATTCGGCCAGGTTTGGCCAGCTTTTGGTGTCTCAAGCAAACCGTGCCTGGGCGAGCGCACGCGCCAGCTGACGAAGACCGCGGGCACAATCCTGCTGGGTGTTTTTCCCTGCGTGGCTTTCGCTTGGCGCCTATTTTCCTACACGACATTTTACTTTCAGACTTTCTTCGGTGGAAACCCTCGCACGAGCCCTCGCCCGCTGCGCGCAAACAGCTGAAGCAGCGGCGCCAACGGCGCCGACTGCGGAGCAGCCGGACAACATTCCTCCAGGAATAGTAATAGTTCCTCCGGCCGCCAAAGCACCGGCGCAGCAAAAGTCGAAGACAGCAATTGCAAGCATAAGACAACATACGTGTTTGCATACATTGGCTCAACTTGAAGTACAGTGGCGTGCAAGGCTAACAACTGCTTATCTGCATCCGGAACTGTTATCTCTCTGTCTAGCAGACTGCGTGGCTAGCCTATCTATCGGCATGCGGATCAAGCAAAACAGAATCAAGGCTAAAAAACTTTAATCAGGATCAAGAAGAATTTAGCCAAGATCACAAAGAACATTTAATCAGAAATCGCTATTGCTACTTCGATTTTTCTATTATTTCCGTTATGACTACTACTACTACTACTACTACTGCCACCATCACTCTACCACTACTACCACTACTACTACTACCACTGCTACTACTACTACTACTACTACTGCTACTACTACTACTACCTACTACCACGACTATCTGCTGCTACTACTACTACTACTACTACTACTACCTACTACTGTACCCCTGCTGCTGCTGCTACTACCACTACTACTATGACTATGACTATTACTAGTTGCTATTGTTCTTACCATTACTATTTAACATGATTACTAATATTACTATTATTATATCTCCATTACTATTACTATTACTATTACTATTACTATTACTATTACTATTACTACTACTGTTACTATTACTGTTACTATTACTATTACTATTACTATTACGATTACTATTACGATTATTAGTACTGTTTCGATGACTTGTACTAGTACTAGTACTATGACTATCCCTATCCCTATCCCTATCCCTACCACTACCACTATTACTATTACTATGACTGTTACTAGTACTAGTACTAGTACTAGTACTAGTACTATTACTATGACTGTTACTAGTACTAGTACTAGTACTAGTACTAGTACTAGTACTAGTACTAGTACTACTACTATTACTACTACTACTACTACTACAATTAGTATACTGACACTATCAGTATTACAATGAGTATTAATACATTTAGTACAATACTTCTACTCCCCCGCCGGCGCCGGCGCGGTATGTGCTTCAAGTCGCCAACACATTCTATGCGACTTCTGCGTGTTGCACACGCAGCACAGGTTCCGAGACACGTTTTGCACAGAACCCAACCTCTGTCATAATGGTGCGATTTGCAAGCATTCCATGCCTCAGCGCCTGGGCTCGCAGACCTTGCTTGAAGATTAGATCCCGAAGCCCGAAAGAGTGAATGACCACAGCAAAAGCATGCCATTATTACCACTGGCGCATGCGAAGANGGGCTCGCAGACCTTGCTTGAAGATTAGATCCCGAAGCCCGAAAGAGTGAATGACCACAGCAAAAGCATGCCATTATTACCACTGGCGCATGCGAAGAGGCTTGCATTGCTTGGGAAAAGCATAACAACTAGTTAACTGGTTGCTGTGTGTGTTTTTCCAGCATTCCTGCCATGTTTCTATTCAGTAAGGACGACCACACCGACCATGGCGACAACGACCATGGCCAGGAGACCACCAAAAAACAGTAGGTGACAAGCAGGGGACCATCGCAGCAGAAGACTGCCGAAATGCTTCTCCCAAGTACTGGCGAATTGAAAGCAGGCCTGGAAAACCTTGCCCCCCAATTGTTGGCGGAATTCAGACACAATGGAGAGCGCGACGAAGTCGTTCCCAGCAAGTACTGGCAGCTGGAGGACCAGCACGAAAGTACTTTCCGCGAAAGACTGGCGCGTTCGGGCAGGAATCCCGGCCTCGAGCGTGCGCGGCAGACGAATCCTGTGCAAATGATAGGACGTCCGGGAAAACTATGCACCGCGCCACAGAGGCAGTCGCGCGCCGCGAGCATCCGGTGTAATCAAAGTAGGACGGAGAAGCGGCATCTACTGTATATCACAGGACGTGGACACATAGTCTTTTTGATCCTATTTAAGTTTTTATTTGATCCGTGTGTGATCAAATATTTTTTGATCTTGATTAAGTTTTTTTGACCCGGGACCCTTGATTTATCCGTGTGTCAGTCTGTCTATCCACCGATTTAACTACTTACTGCCGGACCTGCCCTCGACGATGTTCATGGTGGGAAGAAGAAGTTCCCAGAAGAAACCCATGCTAGTCTGTCAAAGCTTTCAGGACAGGTCGTCCACCCAATAAGCGGTAAGTCCTGGCAGTACCAGTGCTGACATTGAACCGGAGCATTTTAAGTATCCTTTGCGTGCTTTGGGAAACTCTTCTTGTGAGTTTGGCCGAGTCACAGGAAGGCATTTAGGAGCAGCAGGGCGCTGGCCGCAGTAGCGAACTTCCATTCGTACCGAGGATTGTCCATCGTGCCAGTGTGATGTTCCCTGCTGTCAACGTGCATTACGCACAGATTGTCTTAAGACTGATTTTTTGCATGTGTTGCTGGGCATCCATATGCATATACAATGATGGTGCTTCATACAAAAACTCCACAAGAAACAACAAGTTTGTTTTCGAGCAACGAATCCGTCCGGCAACTTACCTGCCCAGCTGAGCTCCTTGACGCTAGAATCTAGAACACGCAGGCATTGACAGTGGTTGTGTGAGCGCGAGGCATTGTTCTAGGAGCGGAGTTGTCTTCCTCCTTGTGTACATCCTTACCCTCCCCTTTCAATCAATCAAGGTGATACTGGTATCCAACACTTCCCTTCCTTTGTCTTTACTCGTTCGCGGGATTGCCAGCTTTGGCTTCGTCGATTTTCTGGCTCTGCATTTTGACTGTCCTCTTGCACGCACCCTTGAAAGGAAGCCTCGTGTGAGTTCTCTGTGGCCCGTCCTCTGCAGTCGGCTCAAGAGCTTGAGCTGGGAGGACGAAGGGGAATCGAGAAGGAAGTGCCGTGCAAGGCTTCAGATGGGATGCTTCGGATTCTGTGGTTTTCATTTTCGGCACTGTTGGTTCTGCAGGCTCGACCATGTCGCACAGAACGCGAGATGTGATGGCGCACTTGCGACGTGTCGTCGGCTCAACATATCAGCACATGCTAGAATTTTGCTAGAGGTGCCTCCAATAGTAGCCACGCCACCAGATGTTTCTGGTTGCAGGCTGTTCTTCCATGGCATGCTCGAGAGGCTCGAGGCTGAAGTGTTCTGTCTGTCGCATGGAGACACGTGAGTGGCAGGCACGGCGTTCTGCATCCGGTGCAGCTCTTAGTTGCATTGTTTGTCGACCTACAATGACGCAACTGCAAAGTTTGGGGGTTGTACATTGTCCAGCCGATAGTGGATGTGGTGGAGAGATCATTGGACACATACCTGTTTGACAGAGTCAATCTTCGTGGTGGCACTGCATCCTGAGCATAGAATCCCTGTCCAGCCCTGCCCTGCCCTGCTTTTCGGGGGAACTCAGCCACAATGGAACCTCGCATCAGCCTCCTCCAGAAAGGCTGCCGGAGCTCGCATGAAAGACTGAGCATAATGGCTTTGGATGCAGTGGCACTGCCTGACCTCGTCTCACCTCTCGCTCGCCACGGGCAGGTCTCCGGACCACGTTTGCTCGCTTGGCGGCTGAGCGGCTGGGTGTGCCGGAAGCCCGCAGCTCGGGGTCGGCAGAGGACAAGGAGGTCCTGGGCAACCGGTAACCAGNGCCACGGGCAGGTCTCCGGACCACGTTTGCTCGCTTGGCGGCTGAGCGGCTGGGTGTGCCGGAAGCCCGCAGCTCGGGGTCGGCAGAGGACAAGGAGGTCCTGGGCAACCGGTAACCAGCAATCTGCAGCATCAGCAGCCTAGGCGGCTCAGCCGGCTCCGGCGCCTCCGGCCTCAGTCGGAACTGCGCCAGTCGTGGTCTCCGTCGGGGAGGCGCAGTACCTTTGATGCCCCTGAGCCTGATCGCGTGGCACTTGCCCTGCCAGGGTTGCACTGAAAGACGGGTACCTGTGTCTTTCGTTCGGCAACGTGTCATGAAGCGGCTGAAAGTGGGAAACTGAGCGACGGACGCGTGACAGAGCACAGTGGGAACCTGCAGATGCTCATCACAGATTCGCATGGCAAAGGAAACTCAGAACACTGCGGCCCTGCTTTCCACCTTCCAGGCTCACCTCGACTGTTTTGCCACGGCTTGGAAGTGTGCGGTGGACAGGAAGTGGACATGACCGCAGCGCTCAGGCTGCGTTCCAAGTACAAGGTTGGTCGTGCACATGATGGAAGCATAGTTGTGCTTTCTCTCGACATTCACTGCTGGACAGGACATGTTCCAGAAGTTGCACGGTCCACAGCTTGGAATGCTGTCGCTCATCGTCAAGGCCGCATCCGGGGCCAAGCAGCAAGAACGATCCAGGAGAAACTGCAAATGATCAGAGAANCAGGACATGTTCCAGAAGTTGCACGGTCCACAGCTTGGAATGCTGTCGCTCATCGTCAAGGCCGCATCCGGGGCCAAGCAGCAAGAACGATCCAGGAGAAACTGCAAATGATCAGAGAAGCATTCGAAAAAACATAGGATCAAACAAGATAAGCGAAGAAAACCTTTGACTTTCCACAGGGTTTAGGGTTTAGGGTCGGATCTTCCCACTTGGCAAACTTACCAGAGCTTTCGACTTTTCGGGCTTTATCTGGAGGCTTCCGAAGACGGCCTGTGAATTTCGGGCCTGAAGCTCTTGTCCAGCAAGATTTAGGGTTTATGGACCGCTGGACGGCTTGGGGTGCAGCAGGTAGAGCTTTGCGTAATCGCCCTTTGTCCTACGCAGGCCTTTGGGTTTGCAGTTTAGGTTCGTGCCCTTTGAGAGCATGAACGACGGCACAAATGCATGAATGTAACCAAACGGACATAGATAGAAGCACGTGAAATGAATCGAAATCAACTGGAATGGAATGCATGGATGCATGATTGCATGAATGAATGAGTGAGTGAGTGAGGGAGTGAGTGGGTGAATGGATGAATAAAATGAGTGAATGGAATGAAATGACATGAATGACTGAAGGAACGAGTGGGTGAGTGAATGAATTAATGACTTAATGGATGAGTGAATGAAAGAACGAGCGAACGAAGGACTGAAGGACTGACAGAATGACTGACTGACTGAAAGACTGACTGACTGACTAACTGACTGGCCTGCCTGCCTGCCTGCCTGCCTGGATGGATGGATGGATGGATGGATGGATTGATGGATGGGCTGAATGAAATAATGAATGAAGCAATGAATGAATGAATGAAATGGAATGAAATGAATGAAATGAACGAGTTGAATGAGATGACATGAAGGAATTGCATGAAATGAATGAAATGATTTGAAAAGAATGGAGTGCATGAAATGAATGAAATGATTGAAATGGTAGAAATGAATGAAATGAATGAAATGAATGAAACGAATGAAACGAATGCAATGAATGCAGTGAATGCAAGGAATGAAATGAAGGAAATGAATGAAATGAATGCAATGAATGCAATGAATGAAATAAAATGAATGAGTGAATGAGCGAATGAAACGAAAGGAAATGAATGACTGAATGAATGAGAGATCAACTGACTGAGAGATTGACTGACTGACTGACTGCCTGCCTGCCTCGATGGATGGATGGATGGATTGATGGATGGGTGGAATGAAATAATGAATGAAGCAATGCATGAATGAATGAAGTGGAATGGAATGAAATGAAAGAAGCGAACGAGCTGGATGTGATGGAATGAAATGAAATGCATGACATGTACGAAATCAAGTGGTATGGATGGTTTGCATGAAATGAATGAAATGAATGCAATGAGTGAAATGAATGAAATGAATGCAATGAATGCAATGAATGAAACGAATGAATGAGTGAATGAGTGAATGAAACGAAAGGAAAAGAATCATTGAATGAATGAATGAATGAATGAGAGATCAACTGACTGAGAGATTGACTGACTGACTGACTGGCTGGCTGGCTGGCTGGCTGACTGACTGACTGACTGACTGGCTGACTGGCCTGCCTGCCTGGATGGATGGATGGATGGATGGATGGATTGATGGATGGATGGGTGGAATGGAATAATGAATGAAGCAATGCATGAATGAATGATTGGAATGGAATGAATTTGAACGAAATGAACGAGCTGGATGTGATGGAATGAAATGAAATGAATGAAATGAATGAAATGAATGCAATGAATGCAATGAATGAAATGAATGAAATGAATGAAATGCATGAAATGAATGCAATGAATGCAATGAATGCAATGAATGAAATGAATGAAATGAATGAAATGAGTGAAATGAATGAACGAGTGAATGAGTGAATGAGTGAATAAGTGAATGAGCGAATGAAACGAAAGGAGATGAATGATTGAGAGATTAACTGACTGAGAGATTGACTGACTGACTGACTGACTGACTGCCTGCCTGCCTCGATGGATGGATGGATGGATGCATGGATGGATGGATGCATGGATGGATGGATGGATGGATGGATTGATGGATGGGTGGAATGAAATATTGAATGAAGCAATGCATGAATGAATGAAATGAAATGGAATGAAATGGAATGAAATGCATGAAATGAACGAGATGAACGACATGAAATGACATGAAGTGAAATGAAACAAAATGAATGAAATGCACGAAAATGCATGAAATGCATGAATTGCATGAAATGCATGAAATGAATGAAATGAATGAAATGAATGAAATGAATGAAATGAATGAAATGAATGAAATGAATGAAATGAGTGAAATGTTGAAATGAGTGAAAGGAGTGAAAGGAGTGAAAGGAGTGAAATAGTGAATGAGTGAATGAGTGAGTGAGTGATTGAATGATTTAATGAGTGAATGAAATGAAGCCCGCCCCTCGCCCTGTTAGGCTCGCTCGAAGTATAACCACCTACTCCTGAGAGGTTTGTGGGACCGGCCTTGCAAATTGGGGGGTACCCACCAGAGCCATGATCACCCAATGATTCAGAAACTGTCCCTTGATTCAGAAACTGCGCTTCAGAAACCATGCGTGCTTCAGAAACTGCGCTTCAGAAACTGCCGCGCTGCAGAAACTGCGCTTCAGATTTGCCGCGCTTCAGAAACTGCGCTTGAGAAACTGCCGCGCTTCAGAAACTGCGCTTCAGAAACTCCCGCGCTTCAGAAACTGCGCTTCAGAAACTGCCTCCTGCAGGTGCATGCAAAACTGCAAAGTCACATACAAAGTGGTGGGAACGGAAACGGCGACGGAATGCTACCGTCGTCACGACTACCCTGATGCTGCGGCAGCCGGGGTGCAGGCTGCCAATGCTGCCAGAGTTCGGCACATGCGGCCGCTGCAGGGCCTCAGCCAGCTCATGCACGAGAACATTCCTGACGAGGACAGGCTGCATGCATGCACGTGTGACATGGACTTAGACACACAGCCTTCTAGGGCACAGCATCCCGCTTGCGCTCCAGGAGATGGCAAGCGTGCCCATGATCGAGAAGCATCGTCGCATAGGACGAAGCGAACAAAGGAAGTCCAGCGCATTGCCTACGCATTTGCTAGGAGACTGGCTGCAATGGCTGGAGGATCAGCCAGGATACAAGAGCCACGGCGACAGTCTGCAAGGTCGGGACTTCCTCTTCTACGACGTGCTGTTGCAGGGAGACTTTCTGCCTCTGGCGACCCTCGCCCTAGAGCCCGAGGAGAAGACTTGCGTTAAAGGATGCGTGGTGTTCTTCAACAGGAACATGCTCAATGCAACGAAGCAGGTGCTGGAGAGGGGCGGCTCCATCCCAACACCTTCGTCTTGTGCGCAGACTTCACTGACACTTAGAAGCGAGCCATGAATATGTTGACCGGGGCTCAAGAACATGTTGGAGCCCGCCCTTCAGGTCTTAGGACTCGTAGCTCAGGGGGCCCAGAACAACTGGTTTGGGATAGGCTGTCCTGCTCACTGCAGAGGGGCGGACCTTGGTCTTTTGCTTGCCTCTTTCCTCTTTGGACTTTTGACTGCCTCCTTTGCCTGGATTTCCCTGGTTTTCTACTTCATCTACCGCCCTTCCGGGCCGACTCAGTCTAATCCGAGGACCCTCCGGAGCCTCCTTTGCTCCTCCGTCGCCGCCTGCGAGGCTACGTGCATGAGTGACGAGCTTGACCTTTCCCTTAGGTTTGGTAGCTTAATCTTCGGGTTAGTGCCCTCCCCTCTTCAGGGTACCCTAATCCTCAGCAAGACCCTCCCGCCTCTCCCGCCGTTTCGGAAGGTTCCTTTGAGTTTGTCAGCACCCCTTGCTGGCCCACGGGCCCTCGGAGCGCACACCGCTTCGCACGCCGCTGCCTCGCAAACTCAGCCACTCCACCTCTCCCTTAGCTTGGGTTCCCCTAATAGTCTTCCCCCCTAGTAAGGTTCTGCTTCCCTTGCAGGGTCTCCGGGGCCCCAGCTCCGCGGGAGCTCCAGTTGCAAAGGCCAGCCGGCCGCGCGTGATTATTTGCTCTGTTGCCCCTTCTTCAGCCAGGGAGCCCTCTCCCGTCCTACCACAGGGCCTCCGGGCCCCCGCCTGAGACCCCCGAGTCTCTTAGGCAGCATGTGGTTTCGGGAGCCTCCGAGCCCTGTCCTCGACCTTGGTCGTGCTTTGTCTGGTGACGGCAGAGCCCGTGTCGCTCGCGCCTGGCGAGCTGGTTGCTGGGGAGGAGCTGTCTTGAGAGGTCAGGTCAACCGGCCAGAAGCCACGCCCCCTCTGGAGCCTAGGCTCAGGAACCGGTTCCGTGCTCAGGGGTCTGCCTGGGCAGGAGCCCTGTGTGCGATCTTCTTTTGCAGCCTTCCGGGCCCATCTTGCCAGCAGCTCATTGGCCTGCTCCAGTGGCAGCTCGCGCAGATATCAAATATGTTGGCCGCCGACTGCACCCACGGAGCTGCCGATCTGACGGCTCAGGCCATGGTGATGTTAGAACAGGTCTCGGTCGACAAAGGCCGCCACGAGCTCGCCTGGCTCTTCAGCTCCAGGGGACCCGCCGGTGAGCCTCTTTACAAACCACCAGACCATGCCCGCTGCAGCCCTGGCCCCGCTGGCCGACGCCAAGCTTGTTTCCAGCACCATTGCTTTCATGAAAGAGCTGGACACCCTGACCTCGAAGCGCCAGGAGCTCGGCGGCTCCAAGGCAAAGGCTCCGACCACCCCATCCTCTGACTCTGCCGACGATGGTGGGCCCCCCCGACCCACCGCTCTCAAAGAAGCAGCAAAGGGCTCGCGCGTGGGCCGCGGCCAAGAAAGCAAGCCAGTCATGAGGGCGGCCCAACCTCATTCGAATGCTGCCTCGCCCCGCCTGCCCGGGTCTCTCCCTGGCGGTGCTTCCTCACGGGGTTCGATGCCAACTTGCACCACGAGCTTGTGTTGCCCCTGTCCTTTTGTCTGATAGGAGCCCCGCTGAGGCACAATCCCTTGCACTACGAAGCATATCTGCCACGCCTCTCCGCAGCCTTGCCCAGGCTGCTTTTGGCCACGAGGACCTCCTTTGCTAGGTTCCTCGCCGGCACCATGCACCTCCGCAGGGAAGACTCTTCCCCCTCTACCCGCTTTGTTCCCCCTGCCTGTGCCTCGTCCTGGGGTTTTCGACAGGGATGACCCTAGCCATGGTAAGGTTGGCCGCGGTTTGCTCCTTAGTCGGGTCCTGCACGTCACTGTCATGGCTCTGAACTTCCTGCACGCCGACCTACGCCCTATTCCTACCCATGTCTTGCAGAAGCCTCCCTCCACCTGCCATGCCAAAGTGTTTGAGCGCCTGGAGCTTCTTATCAGAGCGTGCTCTCGCTCAGCCGGTCCGGTTGATTGTGTGCCTCTCTGCGCCGGCCGGCGTGGGGCCCGCCTTGTTGCCCGGCTCGGTGGCTCCCCATACCCAGGTGGTGCTAAGCTTGGTCATGTTGGACATCATGGCTCGGGACCTCCTGCTCTCCAGCCCTACAGGGACAGCGATGCCAGCCGCATCCTCATCAAAGGCACGGGTTCCTGGGATCTCGGGCGGCACCTGCGCTACGATCCCGAGCTTTGCCTTCCCTTCCGGGATCCCTTGTGCTCACAGGCATCCCTGAGAATGCCCTGCCCTTTCCGGATGCCTCGGCTTCTTCTAAGGAGGCTGTCTTGCCTCTTGTGCGTCTTTGGGACCAACGCGGGCTCCTGAGGATCTTCCCTGGCCCAAAGCAAGCCCGGGAGCTTTGCAAAACTTTCGGAGCGTACAAATCTCCTGAGCATGATCGTCTCATCGGCGACCGCCGAGGACCGAACTCTCGGGAAGGGAGGGTCATTGGGCCTGCGCGCTGGCTTCCTCCGGGGGCCTCTTGACCCAAGTCACTGTGCCTTGCTTTACGTCCGTGCTTGTCGGGGCCTCCACGGACCGGGCTGATTTCTACCACCAGGCCCTCATCAGCAACGAGCGTGCCTCCACCAACTGCATCAACCCCCTCTCTCCCGCGATGACCTCCGTGATACTCTTGCTTTCGCTCGCCTGTGCAAGCCCGCCGGGAAGGAGCGGAGTGCCCTTCTCTCTGGCCCCTCGAGCGGTGACTGCCTCTACGCAGCTTTCGGCACGCTTTTCCAGGGGGGCCACGCGGTGGGGTCGAATACGCCACGGCAGCCCATCAGTCCTTACTATGTCAATGGGGGCTTCTCCGGCCTGATTCCCGCCTTCTCGGGCAGCGCCCTGTGCACCCGTCCAGCTGCCCTCGTCATTGACGATTTCTTCAGCCTCTCCGTTGAGTCTGCAGGTGACTTTGCCGGCTGCCCTCCTGAGGTTCTCTCCCAGAGGCTTCTAGGTGCTGAGGCGACAAAGAGGGTCCTCAAGGCCCAGGAGGCTTACGCGTCCGAGGGTGTCGCAGGTTCTCCAGCAAAGGACGTGCGCAGGGCCCTCACCTATCAGTTTGCTGGAGCCTTTGTTGATTCTACCATCCCCTCGGTTAAGGAAGGGCAGGTGCTTGTTGGGGCCCCTCCGGAAAAGCGCTTCTCCCTCTCCTTCTTGTCCCTTAAAGCTGCAGCTCTGCCAGGCATCTCTCGTGAACTAGCTGCTGCCCTTGCCGGCTCGTGGACTTCGGCTCTGCTTTTCAGGAAGCCTCTTGCAGCCTGCCTTTGTTCTTTCTTTAAGCTTGGCCTTGGCCACGTCTCTGGCCAGCCCGGGTCCGACGTTGTCCCTCTTTCTAGGGCGCAGGCGCAGGAACTTGTGCTCCTCGCCGCCCTTGCTCCCATCGCAGTGTCCAATGTTGCATTGCCACACTGTACAGACGCGTCTCTGGCAAAAGGAGCGAAGCCCTTTGGGCCCACGCGGGCCGAAAGGGTCACAAAACCCTGCTCTCTGGGAGCAGCTACGACAAGGACGAAGGAAGCGAGGGGCGAGGCCTCTGCTCCCTAGACCCTCGCTCGAGGCCCCTCGGGCTTGACTTCGACTTTGCTGAGGTAGGCTGTTGCACGGAGGCTTCTCGAGTTGCCTCTATAGCCTGGGTCTAAAGGTTGCGCCTGCCTTCCACACAAGCTCCTCGCCTGAGCTCGCCTCTGACGACCCCCAGGTTCTCGACCTTTTGGTCTACCTTGTTGCCAATGGCCGGCTCAGGTCCGTGCTCTGCTGCCTGCCCTCGGGAGCTTTTTTCAGGAGCCATCGCAAGGTACGAGACTCTGGCAGGCCTGTCACAACCAGCGCCTCTGAAGAGCGCAGGGCCCTTCGCATGCTTCTGCTTCTCAGGACCTGTGCCTCCTACGGGGTACCCTGTGTTTTGGTGGCCTGTCGCCTCGCCTCTTTTCGCCGCTGCCTGAGCTGCCAACGGCAAGAACTGGGTGCCTTCGTGGGTGCGCGGGCCCCTTCTTCCGGCGACGTTGGCTGGATCTCCGTCTGGACGCCAGCTGCTGGGCTGGACCGCCCCTGCCTCTGCAAGCCCCACCGCAGATTCCCGTGCCAGCCTGCATTCCCGGCTCTTTCCTGTGACGGGGCCTCTGCCCTTGTCTCCTGCCTTTGGGCCGGAGCCCAGCTTGTTGACCCTCCTGACCAGCCTGCTAGGGCTCGAAAGTGCTCTCCTCAACGATGTTCTTCTTACCTCGTCTTGGCGATCTAACCGGACCTGGCGCTGGCCCTTCCCACGACCCAACGCGAGACCAAGAGTGCCCGAGAAGCTCGCGGGACCCCGCTGCACGAGATCCTTGACCCCTGGCCTCTCACTGGGTTAGACTTTTCTTGTTGGCTCCCCCCGGTCGGTCTGTGCTTCGAGGCTGCGTGCCTTTCAGGGTTTCCCTGCTGATTCTCGCCACCACGGCAGGTCTCTCCTTAGCCAAGGCCGCCGGCTACGTGCTTTTGATTCCACCCTTGGCTTCCCCGGTGAAGGCCCCGCTTTCTTCTTCTGGGCCTTTCTTGGTTTCCTCGCTGCCTTCTGCTGCCCTTGTCTTGGGGTCCTTGCTCCCAGGAACTCTGCTGATCTCCTTCGCCAACGGGGCCGCGCTCCTGGCCTGCTGCCCTCGGGACGGCCTGTGCAACCTCGAACTAAGGCTAATAGGGGCCCCCTGACCGCAGCTTTTTCGCAATGGCTCGTCGAGGTTCTGGGTGTTACTCTGGAGCAGCTTTTTCAGCAGAAACCTTTTGACCATGAAGCCTTTTGCGAGTATCTGATCTCTTTCGGCAATGACCTCTATTCTTCTGGAAGGCCTTATTGGCATTTTGCTGAAACGATTAACTCGTTGACCTCTTTGAAGCCTTCGTTGCGACGGCAGGTGCAAGGTGCCTGGGACCTGGCTTACACCTGGCTTGCTGAAGAGCCCTACGAGCACCGCACTGCTATGCCGGCTCAGGTCATCATTGCAGTCCTCAGTACCTGCTTGCTTTGGGGATGGATAAAGGAGGCAGGCATTTTCGCCCTCTGCTGGGGCGCTCTTCTTCGAGCAGGAGAGGCCGTGAAGGCACGTTCTGCAAGACATGTCTTACATCGCGGTGCAGCGGCTTGTCCGGCAGGACCATGGAAAAGGCCTTTTCCGCGCCCAAACTGCCGTCTACGAGAATCGACTGAATGGCGCGGACCAGGTCAACACCGTGGGATCTGTACGCGGAGATCAGCGTACACACGGTGCCTGCCCAGTTCACAGCATTTTCTTTGGGCGCCCAAGCCAAGGCGGCTGGTACTAGTACTGTCGTGGTGTGCAAGGCATGATCTTTTCCATCAGTATGCTTCAACGATATGCCATAGCTGCCGACCGCCCATTGCCGATTTGTAAGAGGCTCGCACTCAACTGTTTTCCCTCCGATGGAGCAGCTTCCTGGTGGCATGCCCTGCTGGAAAGTACATCAGCGATCGAAGAAATCGGAAAAGGCCCCTTTGTGAGCCCCCTCGGGAGGGTGGGCGGGTTCTTGAGCCCCGGTCAACATATTCATGGCTCGCTTCTAAGTGTCAGAAGCTCGCACTCAACTGTTTTCCCTCCGATGGAACAGCTTCCTGGTGGCATGCCCTGCTGGAAAGTACATCAGCGAGCGAAGAAATCGGAAAAGGCCCGAAAGCCCCCGAAAAACCAAGCCACCAGGTGCATATTCAGAGGTAAGGCCAAAGGGTGAGCCATACGGCAGGCGGAATGCCTGCTCTCGTCCAGTCGCGAGCCTTGTTGAGGAGGTCAAGAAAAGCCATGGCGGCAGAGAGCACGCGCTCTCGGGCCCCAGGTTCCAGGTCAGAAAGAAAGGTAGAAGCACTGACCTCCTGGAGATAGATCTCCATAACACGGTGGGAAACCCACCGGCCCCTGCGCCGAACCAATTCTGAGTCTTCTGTCTGCTGGAGCAGGTACGTAGCCCCTCCAGGTCGCAGGGACCCAAGGTCTAGTGGGCGCGCGCGCCCGCCAGACCTAGGCATCCCTAGCCTTGCCAGAATGTCGTAAAGGCGGCGGCGCAAAGTCTGCGGCGTCATAGGCCAGAGCTTAGCAGTTTTCGGGAGAGCTTCAAAGGCGAGCCGACAAACCTCGATGAGGTCGTGGGGCTCAAGCTTGGCACTATGATGACGGGCAGCACGGCCGCGAGTCTTTGGCTCCTGGATCTTTATAAGGATATAAGCCTGGCCCCAGAGGCGCCGCCTGCCAGCCGAGACCGCGCCCGAGACGTGGTTGCGCGAGTACTTGGCGCAGGAGGTGTTGCACACTGCGTTCTTCCCGACACAGCCCTTGTTCACGGCCTATGGGATGCGGTGATCTCGGCGCTGCAGGGTCGAGACTCTCTGATACAGTACATCAGCACAACTTTGCTGCAGCGACAGGATGATCTTTGGCTGAGCCCCTGGCAGAGTTATCTGAGCTCGGGGATGGTTCCTGGCTACACGGCGGGCACCGACCACCAGTCCATCGAGCGTTTTCAAGGCATCTTAAAGACTACGCTCCCGAACAACTTCGTGTCCCTGCCCATGGGCGAGGTGACCAGCTACCTGGCGACTGGTCTGCGTGCCGTGTTTTTGAAACGGGGTTGGACGCAGGCACCGGGCGAAAAACTTCGCCATGACTTTGTTGAAGATCCTGCGCGAGCAATGATCAATCAAAAGCTGTAGACTGGAGACAGACGGAACGCCTGCCTTGGCAAGCCGATGCCCAGACAAGGCTGCCATGTGCTTTCAGGTACCTTGCAGCAATGCCAGGCAACATGCAGGTGTCCCAAAATCTGGGTATTCGGGTCGGCGACTACACGGCCCAGCACGCCGCACTTTAAGGAAAAAGATGGACACAGAATGCTTCGGGATATAGGTGAAATTCAGTTCATAGTCAAAATCTTGCACAACCTTAAGGACCCTGAGCTGTGGGAATTATGGTAAATTCCTGATTAAAACCTTAAACCGTAAACCCTAAATCCCTAACCCTAAACCCTAAACACAAGATTTTCACCAGTTCGACTGTCAGGTCAAACACAGAGATCGGAAGAAGTAGCACTATGATTCCACTTGGTTCCGTATTATGCTCAGAGTAGACCATGCCCTACTCCCTAAAGCCAAAACCCGACCAAAACTCGCCCTACGGTTCTCAGCAGAGTTTAGAAGCTTGGGTATCCCGGTCCAAGTCCTGCTCCTAGTCCAAACCCTACTAGCCTCAGTCCTGATCGCGGTAGAACTACTACTAATACTTGTAATAGTTCTAGTCTTAAAAGCAGTGGTACTAGTGGTCGCTTTATCTCGCATCGCGGGGCGGAAATACGCATCAATCAGCGTCCACACTCGGGAAATGCACTTGAAACAGTAACCTCTGTTTGCAATCGATCCGATGGTTCAACGTGGAATCCAGCGTCTAGTTGCGGAACAGGGGTTTGGGGTGTACTGCTGCCACTGACGTGCGTCTAGACTGGGTGCTTGTTGAATCGAGCATCTAGATGGGGGATGGCTGGTTTTGATGTGCTTTGATGCTACTGATGTGCGTCTCGAGTGGGTGCTTGAGGAATGGACGGTCTACATGGGAACGGCTGGGTTTGATGTGTTCTGCTGCCTTGTGAAATCGAGCGTCTAGATGGGGGACGGATGGTTTTGATGTGCTGTGATACCACTGATGTGCGTCTCGAATGGGTGTTTGTGGAATCGAGCGTCTAGTTGGGGAACGGCTGGGTTTGATGTGTGCAGCTGCTGCACTGATGTGCGTCTCGACTGAGTGCTTGTGAAATCGAGCGTCTACTTGGCGATTCAGTTCTAAAAAGCACCCTGAAACGTAATGTAAAGTGTATAAAAAGTACTTGAAACCCCAGCGTCCGCAGCATATCCGGAATTTTGAGCACGCACGACTTGGACACTGAAAACCAGCGTCTACATGGGGATTAGCATCTACTGATGTGTATTCTCGCCAGTGATGGGTCATTCCTTGCAACTGCGTCCACACTCGGGTGATGTGTATTCTTGCCGACTGCCGACTGATGTGAGATAAACCCTGCGCTTGTAGTAGTAAAAGTAGTGGTCGTACTAATCGCAGTAGTCGTGCTTCAGGCACATAAACCGCTTAAGCTTGGTCTCTGCAGAGGCACTCGCAAAAACTGCAATGACTATGACCGCTCCAGTATTGCAGAGAGAGAGAGAGAGAGACAGAGAAACAACCCGCAAATATTGCAACCGCTCCAGCTTTGCAGAAAGAGGGAACCTTTAATTTCTACTACTGCTCCAGTATGGCAGAGAGAGAAACTGCAATTACCACGACCACTCCACTATTGCAGAGAAATGAAGACCGCTCCAGTATTGCAGAGAAAGAGAAGCTGTAATTACTGCGACCCTTCCAGCATGGCAGAAAAAAAGCAAAAACTGCAATTACTACGACCGTTCCAGTATTGCAAAGAGAGGAAGAAACTGCAATTACTAGGACCGCTCCAGTATTGCACAGAGAAAGAAACTGCGATTACTGCGACCCTTCCAGCATAGCCGACTGCTGCGTCTGGTTTCCGATTCAGTTTCTGAATCAGCCGCACTGGTTCCTGAATCCGTCGTTCTGGTTTCCGAATCAGGGCCCAGTTTCCGAATCACCCGTTCCAGTTTCCGAATCAGCCGTCCCAGTTTCCGAATCAGCCGTTTCCGAATCAGCCGTTCCAGTTTCTGAATCACGGCTGGTTTCTGAATCATGGTTGGTTTCTGAATCAGTCGTTCTGGTTTCCGAATCAGTCATTTCAGTTTCCGAATTTTCCGCCGACCCCAAAGCCATTGAAAGCCACCCCCTTGATCACACAGGGAGCGCGGATGGATTTAGTGCAGATACACAAAGAAACGGGGGGGTACCTCGACTTCCGCACCCGGCCGCACCGAAATAGTGTTTTTTTTTCAAGTTCATCTTCCGAAATCTTGAGCCACCCGACAACCACAAACCTTCCCTTATCGAAGGTACACAAAGAATGGACACCCCTGGCCCCCTTAAGCGAGCAGGGCGTCGTCACCACCGTGCTCAAAAAACCGGGAGGCTCTACCCTCCTTCACCGTTCTGTTCTGACGAGATGCTCGGGGCCTCGGCCGGAGCCGCGAACGCCCATGTAAATGGTCAGCGGCGCTCTCGGCAATTTAGGGTTTCGGGTTAGGGCTAAACGGTGTCATGAGGCGTGGCAAAATTTGCTGCAGTAAGAAGTATGGCAAAACATCCGGGCATCCGTTTGCGCCGATCCCAGGTTTGCACCTTTTACAGTAGGGTTAGTTTTCGGGTTTAGCCACATCAGCTGAAAGGCGAAAAGGTTTAGGGTTAGTGCTGAACCCCTGAGATTCCCGAACCGAACAGCTCTGAGCAAGAACCCAAACCCAACAAGCCCAAAGCTGAAGAGACGGTACGCCCAATTCCTGAAGAGAGTCGTACTTGCGAGTGGAGTATACCTCCAACGTCCGACACGCGTCGGTAGATGTCGGTAGTTGCAAGACTTGAAAGGAGAGGTCCATGGCAAACCAGCTCCCCCTCGGAACCTGCGTCAAACCTTGAAGCAGTGCACAGAAGGAGCGGGGCATGAATAGCAAAACGCCTGAATCCCGACTGGCCCCTAAACCCTCAACGAACTGGAATATGGCAAAGCTTAAACCCAGAAAGGGCGCGAGTGCGTTACTGGCAAAGCCTCAACACCCAGAGAAATAACGACTAGCAAGCCGTAAAGCCTAACGTTCGCGAGAAACTAGATTCATGTCGCGCGAGTCGTGATACACTCTGAGTGGAGTAGAGCGCAAACGATTGACGCCCGAACACGGTCGGAGGGGGGAATAAAAAAGAGAAGTTGCCCATTCCTGTGAGTGATGGCATCGAAACTAACAGCCGGCAGTGTTCGAACATGCGGGTCCGGGAATTCAACCGCCAGCGATACGACAAGATGTGTCGATCCTCTGCATAGCTGTTGCTGACATCGCAAGGCCAGCTGCCTGACGATCAATGAGGCCACAGTACGATGTTTCCCGCCAGTTCGACAGCATGAGGCCAGTCGTTGCCGCAGGTCCCCGGCGTCAATGCGATTATTGATGACGGGACCGCTGCCGCAAATGCTCATGCAAGTGACTGGCGGGATGCTAACCCTTTTGAAAGTGTTATTGATTCTTGTTGGTGCCAAGTGCTGCTGTTGTTGATACTCGGAGCACGTCATATTGAGTTTGTGCATACCATGTGTGGCTCCGCGACCATTCGTCGGCATCCTTTTTGTGATGCGTGTTGGATGTGGGAATATTGTACTCTGCCCCGCAATGTTGCTGTCGAAGGCTGTGATGTCAAGGGTATCAAGATTCCGCCCTGCAGAGTGGCTTCCGAGTTCCTCAGCTTTCAGGACCAAGGAGACTGTTTGGNATATTGTACTCTGCCCCGCAATGTTGCTGTCGAAGGCTGTGATGTCAAGGGTATCAAGATTCCGCCCTGCAGAGTGGCTTCCGAGTTCCTCAGCTTTCAGGACCAAGGAGACTGTTTGGAGAGACTACGTTCCCGCCTGAGTTGGCCTGACTGTGGGCACGCTTGTGGCATCTGGAGTGCAACATCTCTGAGGTGGACATCAGCATTCCCATCCCCAGTCCGCGGGGCATTATTGCCTGCACGTTGAGGGATGCCCAGTCCATGTCCATCCGCGATATGGAGCACGAGATCGCAGGGTGCCGGAGACATGTTTGCGCCTGTAAAGCGAGCATCACCACCGCTTGGTCCGTGAAAATATGTGGCCCGAGCATGCCGGAACGGACAGGCTGACAGATCGAGCCGCACGGGACGAGCTTTGCGTGGATGATCTTAGCCAGTCGACTTTCGGCATCGTGGATGCCGGCATCGCTGGGGGAATGCTTGGTACTGGAATCATGTGCGCGCCCTCAGTGTTTGGTGTTCGTTCGCCCCGAGGAGCTTTGAGAATATGTTTGCAGAGTGTGTGTCTGCAGAAACTTCCCGCAGAGCGCATCGATGGGTGGCGAGCTTAGGTCGAGATGTCGTTGGACATTCCACAACATTTGCGCATTGCCAGGAACCAATGCGGTCAAGAGACGCGTGACGGTAGTTGACGGCAAAGTGGAAGCTCGTCCAATCATGTCTGCCCTGCAAAGTGTTCACCATGTTCTTTTGCGCACTCACTGTGTCTCCCATCTGCCAGGTTCACTTCCTTGACCTACGACCACCGACTGGTAGACGGCCGCGAGGCCGTCACGTTCCTCTGCAACGTCCGGGACAAACTTCAGGACCTTGGGTGGATGGTGACTGTCACAACTGCACGCATCTGTCCTTGTCTTGGAGGATCCCGCCCGCATGCTCTTAGACCTGTGACCAAACGAAGGCCGCACTGCTAGGCTGCCAGGCCGTAGGCCAAACACTGAGTACAACACGTCTTGGAACACATTCTGAAGGGNCTTGGAGGATCCCGCCCGCATGCTCTTAGACCTGTGACCAAACGAAGGCCGCACTGCTAGGCTGCCAGGCCGTAGGCCAAACACTGAGTACAACACGTCTTGGAACACATTCTGAAGGGTTTTTAGGGCCTAAGAGTTTAGGTCAGGTGTTTAGGCTTGAAGAGTTCGACAGCGAAGGTGGCGCCCCGAACAGGCATAAGGTTTGCAACGGGAGCTAGTCCTTTTGCGCGGGGCCAGTCCTTATGCCCGGCTTTGGACTGGTACGGTAGGTTAGATTACGTCGTAAATCTACAGTTTCAGCATTTGTGTGGTATTCTTGTTTTTCAACATTTTTTTGTATGTGTGCATTTCTTATTTTAGAAAGACTTTGGTGCAGGTTTACAACGCGAATCCACAACTTCTAGCATTGTTATGTTGTTCTCGTCTATTCCCCCTGCAAATTCAGTTCTTGAGTTTTTTGTGCAATTTTGGAACATTTTTGTATTTTGCATAGGTTTTGCTGCGTTTTAAGCATTGCAAATCCAGCTTGGCATTTTACAATCTTAGTAGCTGAGTGGATGCACTTTACACTTTTTGGGATAATATTACCCACTATAAAACTGAAAGTATACACTTTTTGAGGGCTTATGAACTCAGCAACTAAGCAATGCAAATTTAAGTGACTAGTGTTTGTTTGTTGTTTTTGCGTGTTTTCCACTATATTCAGTGTTTTTTTTGCATTTTTGTGTATGTTGGTGCGTTGTTGCATTTTCCAGAGGTTTTGGTGCTGTTCATTGCAAATCCACAATTTCTGGCATACCTGTGTTGTTTTGTATTTCTCTGTTGCAAATCATCGTTTTGGCATTTTTGTGTTTGCAATTTACAATTTTTAGCATTTGGGTGGTATTTCTTGTTGTGTGTATCCCCTTACAAATCAATGTTTTTACATTTTTGTGTTATTTTGGGTTCGTTTTGTATTTCTAGATAGCTTTTGTGTGTTGTCTTTTGTATTCTTGCATTTCAAATACGCAGAAAGAAGCATCTTCGTGTTTATTTGTGTGCATTTTTTGGTATTTTGGCGAGATTTGCCGCATCGGTACCTTCGCTGTCGCACATCGGCTGCGCCCATATCGCCACAAAAAGCAGGGCGTAGCCTTTGAACTTTCAAGGTTTTCGGGTTCAGGGTTAGCGGGTTTTAGGGTTTGAGGGGTTTCTGGTTTTGGCAGTGATCCAGAAGTGACCGGGGTTGCACCTGGACAGAATATTGTGAATCTGCCGGGCCGGGTTTGCTTGCACCAGGCGCCTTTCTAGAGGGAATGGTTGTGCTCGCTCAAATTGCAGGATGCATACGATTGAGTAGCTTGAGTCAAGCGGCACGCAGATTGCAACAGTAGAAAGGGATGTTGGAACAGTTGAAAAAGTCATGGACCGTTTAGATGCTTGATAAGCTAATCCGCCAAGCCGCTTTAATTGTTTCAGGAGTTCACTTGTTGACTGTTGGCCTTGACTTTTTCTGTCGTCGATGTGCCTGAACCACATGGAGACTCTAGACTGCGAGTCAGTGAGTCACACCAAGAATTCCGGACGGAGCGGCCTTTGGATTCAGCCTCGGCTGAGGAGACCCGAGTTTGTGAAGGACTTACATATTGGCTAGATACAACCAACTGCACAAATACGCAAGGATCAGCGAGCACGTGCAAAAGGATCGGCTCACATGAGTGCATGTCGCGGTGCAATGGGACATTCCACAGAAACTTTTGGCGCGAAGATGTTCTTCAGATGTGCTTCCGGCAGTCTTGTCAAGTTGTCAAGCAGTGCTTTGAGGCGGTCGAGATGGCAGCCGCAGAAGAGTACGTCGACCGCCGAAAGTGAGCTGGCAACGCGAATCCTGCGTCAGGTCTCACCTGAGATCTTCGGTCATGAGCGTATGCCCATGTGGTGCTGCATTGCTTAAACATACCATCTCGAAAAAACATGCACGTACGCGTTTGTGTCGACCTGCTGATCCAGCTGCCAACTGGTCGGGTTGTTGATGATTAGTGCATGGAAACTTGCAACATGTGCTTGCCAGGGAGTTCGAAACTCTGCCAACCAGCAGATGATCCTCCGTACGTGTGAGGCTGTTGGCATCCAGGACGCTTGGGAGTTCGAGCTATGCTTGAAGCACAATCTATTGGACCTATCTGGGGGGTTGTTTCTGTGCGCTTTGCTTGCACTCATGGCTTTTGCTCCTTGCGTTCCGCCTCGCGGTTTCGGCTTTCGTTTTCGCGGCTTGCAATTAACTTGTCGCTGGCAGCTTGTTTCTCTCTGCTCTGATTTGCAGAACAAACAACAAGAACTGACGAGGGCATGGATGCGCGACAGCGGAAACAGGAATCAGGAAAGCAAGAACACAAGCAAACAGCCAATGCAGCAGAGAAGACGCAAAGGCCATGATAACAGAACTTAGTAAGGACTCCACAGCCAGCAACGTTTTGAACACTGCAGCGGGTCAAAGCCGGACGATGCGAAAGATTGGACTCCAAAACAGCGGGCGCATGATGATGCATCGTGTTCTCTTTTTGCCAGACTGTCATTGCACATAGGTTTGTCTTGCCTGATGTTTGACATAGCCAATATTGTGTATGTACACATCTTTGCTCACAGAGACCCCTCCCCCTACCTACCTTGATGTTGAGTGCATGTGGAATTCAATCAGACAAGCAAGTACTTGAACAGATACATCTCTGCATGTATATATATATATATGTATAAGCATATGTTTACACATATATCAATATTAGTTCTTTCTTGAGTCAATATATATATACACACATACATACATACATACATGCATACATACATACGGACTAATGATTAATGTATGTATGTAAGTACGTATGCATGTATGTATGCATATCCATTTATGTATGTACGTATGTATGTATGTGATATCCTCCAGCTCGCTGTCCTGCAAAACCCCCCAAACCAGTTCACCATATCGCCGTTCATTGCACCCGTCAGGTCAGGCCCCCTCACAGTTTCACAGTCACCAATTCACGTTGGTTCCCCCCCCCCCATATGGCTAGGTCATTTCACCAATTCACCGTTTCACCACATCATCAACGGTCCATTTCCCCCCACGTGGTTAGGCTTCCTCACCATCTCACCATTCATTTGCCCCATATGGTCAGGCCATTTAACCATTTCACTATTCATTTCAAAAATGTGGTCGAGTCATTTCACCATTTCACCATTCAGTTCCCCTCCATACGGTCGGGCTCCTCAATTTCATAAACTAAGTCTGGAAATGGTTTATAAGTTCGGACCTGGTCCAAACTAATTGGCGAAGCGGTCTATGGGCTTATACATAGGGCCAAGCTACTTGGTGAATTGTTCGAAAACTTTGGTGGGCAGGCCATGCTGCAGGATCTTTTGTGATGGTCTGACCGTTCCAGTGCATGGGGCTTGCAAGAGAAAACACCCTCATGTACATATTGGACGAATAGCGCTTACATGTCACTCCCCCAGTCATCGTGTGGAATATGACGAGGCTTTTATCGGGGATGCAGTAAATCAGTGGATGTTGTTAACATTGGAATATCAAAGCGCGCACAAAGTTGAAATATGACGGGCAAGGACAAAACCACATTGTAAGGAGAGGCAACATTTTGCAGTTTACAACTTGTTTAGGTTTCATCGCACGGTACATAGACGAACTGGTTGCAACTTTTTTCCAAACACCGTTCCAAACACGATTTCCATAAGATAAGAATGATAAGAATATATGTGGGGTGCAAAACTGTTGGGTTTCGTCCACGGAAAACTTCCAGCAAAGCCCTTTCCAACTACATGGGATGAACTATCGAACTCCTTCGAGGAGTGACACGGTGTGTTCTTAAAGCAAATCGGTTTTCAAGTTTTAAAGGCCATGATACACGGGAGTTCATTGATTGCATCATCAAGATTGCAAGGATTGGAACAGTCTGAACAGTCTAGCACATTGGGTTTGCAAGAGCACAGGGTATGTACGAATATGTATAAACAGATAAACCGGTGAACTCTGGGAGCCGTTTGCGATTTGTTGTTAAATTTCAAATACGTACGAGAAATCATGCTCGGACCGGGACAATGGCTTCTATTTGGGCTCCAACAAACACGCGAATAGTCAACAGGACGTGCACGAGATATGGCTGTTATGAACTCATTGTCAGGAGAAGCAAGAGTTTGCATCTTGCAGACTGGTTACGCTTTTACAATTCGGACATGCTAGATGAGGGCAGATGGGTCGCAGTCGGCCTTATAGATGGTTCCTGTATGCTGATACAAGAAGCAAAGATTTCATCACTCGGTATATAGAAACACTGCCAAGAGCATGGGGTTATATTGTCCTGAGTAGCGTCAGTCTATACTGCCCTTCAGAAGAAACAATATATAACGTTTGCTACACGTTCAATGGGCAAGTTGTTGCTTGGCACATAAGGAATGCAGCACCCACATGCCCGAAGAAACTGGATGTACATGTGCTTAAACACAATCTCATAGGGACATTGGGATATGTTATGGCGAGCTGTATGCAGCCGAAGCTCCGTAGCAATGAGTAGAAGAGCCAAGAATCTAACGGTCTTGTGGCGCTACAGTACAAACGTGGTGAACTTGGAGTTCAAAAATTTGGTTCGCCCTAGGACATGACCGACAACGACAAAGGTCGCGTTTGGTAAGATATTACAGAGCGATGAACTACGAAAATGTATCGACGGTTCCAAAGCAAGGATTGTAGCAAATTTTCACATGTTTTCGCCGGGTTTGTGGAATTCAATCCGTTGTACCGGCTTTGGCCTGTCAGCAGTTTGCAAGTATGGATTTCAGAATCATACGTGCAAGTATCCAGGATTTGCAACACTGGGCCGCTCCTTTAGCATGTCTGTTGGACAGTATGTTTTGTCCCGATTGAGCATGGAGGCTTCCTGGGCTAGTTTCCAGGTTAAGTTTGCTGGGATGGTGAGGAACGCAACGAGAACTCGGGCTTTGTAGGGGTGTGATACGTATTGGAACGAGCAGTGTGAGAAGCATACATTGGCATACATCTTCATCCATCGAGACTTAGATGCTGAGTATTGATGTTGGGTTTGTTCTGGACACGAAGACATGAAAATTCACGGTGCTTTATATGCGTCAGTCTAGAATTAAGGGTTTATAAACTTTGCTTGCGTTTATAGATCCTGGGTGGGTTTCCAAACCATCTGTTGGTTCTTCAATTTCAGTAGTGCAGGAGTGCAGAAATGCAGGCGGGGGAATTCTACGCAGCCCATGTATATGTGCATGTATATGCATATGTAGATGTAGATGTGTACGTATAGGTACAGGTATAAGTGTATAAGTATACGTATCTGTATCTGTATCCGCATTTGTATATGTACATGTGGTGTATATATATATATATATGTAAATGCAAATGTGCATCTACATATGTATATGTATGTGTATATGTATATGTAAGTGTATATGTATATGTATATGTACATGTACATGTACATGCATATGTATATGTAGATGTAGATTTAGATGTAGATGTATATGTAGATGTATATGTATATGCATATGCATATGTATATGTGTATGTGCATGTGTATGTATATGTATATGTGTATGTATACGGATATGGACATGGATATGGATATGAGTATGGAAATGTGCGTGTGCATGTGTATGTGTACGTGTACGCGTATGTGTATGTGTATGTGTATGCATATGTGTATGTGTATGTGTGTATACACACATATATATATATACACACACACATGTATGCTCCCCTAACCCTGCCCCCCAAATTTGACCTCCCGATGGACCTACCACGCAATTGCAGTGTACTCTCCTGGCCAATGCAGGCTTGAACCTGATTCGAGAAGATCTGAAATCTGCAAAGTCTCACATATGTGCAGTGGCAGCATGTCTCGAACAAGCATGTGACGCACGAACGCAAGAGTTACCGTCACAGTATTTGCTACCTAGTAATATTCGAACAGTAAAGCTAATCCTCGGTCTGACAGTGTTTTACGCTGATGCCAGCAGTCGCACCGGCAGGAGAGGGAGAGGAAGTGGGGGGAGCAGGACAAGGAAGAGGGAGGGGGGGGGGAGGAAGAGGGGGGGGAGCTGGGAGGGAGGAGGGCAGGGGGGGGCAGGGGGCCTCCAACCGGAGGCTCCAAAACAAACGCCAAAAACGGGTGTCGCTACAATTTAGAACTGCAGGGCGCAGGATTATGTAGAGGGTTGCTTACTAAGGCTTAGTACCAGCTACAACGAACAGTGTTGTCGAAGAGACTTTTTCACGGCCGGCTTGGAGGCAAGATGATAAAGACCTGGTAATACCAACAGCACCTCGGAACTCCAGATCTTTCCGCAAAGGTTTTGGCCAACGTTCGTGGAGGATCCCGAAGGTGATTTGCCAGCCGAAGCAATACAAAAATGCGAAGATTGCTGAACTCAGACGATCGCATGTCGCCAACGAAACCTGTCTCCGCATACAGATCGTGGGCGAGCCTCTGTTTAAGCCTTGTGAGGAGGTGTGGCTCGTGCCCCCCCCGTCGGGCGCAAAGTACCGCGCGACAATGGTCCGATCCCGGCATGCTTCGAGAGGCGCTGAGAGGCACGCACGCTGCAATTGCAATATTTCCCCTTCACACAGCTCATGCCGACGAGATCGTGTGGTAGGTTCCTCACACTGCGGCGATTCGCAAATGTCGAGGCTGCCTCTGCAAGCAAATCTCGTCCACGAGTGTTCGACGCGCGCAGGAAGTTGCCGCATGCTGCAAAGCAGAGGCTCGTGAGCTGTGGGCCTCCTACTGCCCGCCAAGGTGAGGTGCTCACAAGTCCTGGTACAATGACCTCTCACTGAGCTCGTTTCTCCACCACGTCTAAAAGGACAGAGCCTTCGGATGCCGCTGAAGTGGCGGTGCCTTTGGTGCGGGGGTCAGGGGCCCTGCCCTGGGCTGCAAGATCAGTTGGTCGTAGCCTTCGCTCTCAGGTCTGTACCATCCCCACTGCCTCGTCTCGCATTGGTTTGGGGCCCTTTGCGCGCACTTCTGAATCGGGGGCGGCTGTGCTCGACATTGCAATGGTTCGCCTGTTAGGTCCTTGGCACAGAAGGAGATGGCATCTCGCCGGAGCTGCTAAGGAAGGCAAACCTCGCCGTCGGGCGCCGACACGTCTCTTCTTCTCATCCAAGTGGTTTGGGCATCCTTTCCACTCAAGGTATATCTACCGATGCACGGCTTTATGCAGTCACTAAATGTCGCAGCACGGAGCTTACAAGCATCGGTGTTGTGGCTTGACTTTCTGATGGTGCGAGAGACATGGTGGCCTCTCTGATGAGTGCAGGTGGCTTGCGGCATGCTCCTCCAGCGACTTTTCGATCTCTGTCCTGAAGCAAGGGGGGTGCGCTTACCATTCTTCCACGAGTTCAATGCTCAAATACGTTGCATGAGACGCTCTTCAACACTGCCAGGATATGCCTTCCAAGGTTCAGGAACACCTGGTGCACAGCTCATTTGTTGCTTGGGTATCGTTCCAATTCCTTCCGCCGCAAGTTGTGCGAGCTGCGGAACGTGCTGCACAGGCGGGCATGTTGCACGGTCTTCGCCTTGCAAGAGATGATGTCAGTGACGACGATGAGGGCGTTCCCGAGGGCCTGATCTGAAATGCCAAAGTGCGCTTTCCTCTTCGCAGCTGTACAGGCATGTGATCCGGATCATGTACAGAACGCTGAGGCTTCCGATTCTGCTGCTCGTAGCCGTTGCAACGCGCAGCCGCATCGGACGCTGACACTGCAACCTGGGCGCCTGGGTGCAGACTGTGAGCCCGAACGTGCGAGAAAGCTTGCTCTTAGTCGTGAAGTGCAACATGTCCTCCTCGAGCCGCATGCACGGCATTTCTTGAAGATCAGCCTATACCACAAGCAATGTAGCCGGACGGTGGAGCTGCTAATCTCGAAGATAGCGAACCCCCAAAGTTCTTCTATTCGGCTTGATGCAGTAGACACCAACCACGAGTGACGTCTGCCTTCGCAGCGACAACCTGTTTACAGCTTTGCAACCTTATCGACAGCCAGAGTCTAGTCATCTGACGGGAATCGAAGCAAGGATGTTGTCAACAAGGATTTGCTGACGAACACATAGCAGAGAACACTTCAATTCGGGACAGTCATGGCGTCGTGGGAGTCGCTGAAGGCTAGAGCCAAGGCCGCAATGCCGCCACAGCCACTTCTCATTAGCATTTACTTTCGATGTGTCTCCCCCAGGCTCTGAAATCGGAGCTAGACACCAAGATGCAGGACAATTTCAGCAGTGGTGCTTTCTTCAAAGCCCAGTCACGCTTTTGTCAGGATCTCGGGCGCTTAAACAAGCGGCTAAGCACAGCAACGGCATCCACGCCTGCAGACCGTGTGGCAGAGCTCGACGGGTGTGGCCGTCTTGTTGCCAGATGCCTCGTTCGTGCATGCTATAGATGGCCTGGCGCTTAGTTTGGGCTCGTTCCCACTTGCGAAGATGCCAGGCAGATAAAGCTTGTCGTCAGTTTGCGAGAGGAGGTCTCGTGCGTCTCTGCTCTTGATGTTGATGATGTTGGCAAGTTTCCAGGTTGAGAAGGGCCTGAGCCAGCTGGAGGACGCATTGAAGTTTGCACAACCAATACTGCATGCTGTGTGACAGTGACATGTCCATCAAGCTTGGGATGTCCGAAGGATGCAAGCGAGTCTCTGGCCAATGTAGCTGCGACGAGTGCTCAAGCAGCTCAAGCCGCCCGCTTCCGGGAAACTCATCAGGCGGAGCTTGCCTTATCTTGCTCATAGCCCTGCCACACTGCTCACAGCGTAAGAATGGGCTTGGGCAGGAGATGCTTCGGGACTTTAAGAGAGTGGCCCAGAGCATTGACCAACAGTACCAGCATGCAAGGCCAGGCCTGGATATCCCAGGAGATGCTTCAGCGTAACATCGAGTGATGATGGACCTCTGCAGGTTGCTACCGCAGGCCAGAAATAACCGGCCATCAACTGAGCACGTCCACTGGACAGCATCCACGAACTCAAAGTCAGAGTTCTCATCGCATCTGCCACCGCCACCCAGGTCCAGTGTCACCCTGGCACGTCCTTACAGTAGAGCGGTTCTGTGCAGTGAAATGAGTGCAACAAGTATACAAAGAAAATAAATGCATGCGCAACAGAGTTACGTACAAGGTCACCGCATAACCAAAGACGAAACAACAAATGAACTAACAGCAACTTACAAATTGGGGAGTGAGTTGCCAAAACAAAAGAAAGATAGACCGACCGACCGACCGACCGACCGACCGACAGAGAGAGACAGACAGAAAGGCAGACAGAGAAACAAAGAGAGACAGAGAGAGGCACACGTAGCCATTTTGGCTCAAGAGAGAGAGAGAGATTTACCTCAAGGCCCGAGCCACAGAGGGAGACAGAGAGGGCCTCGACGGGGCCGCGCAGGGAGTTCGAGTGAGAGTCTGTCAGGGCCCGTGCCTCAGTCCCTGCCAGAAGCCATACCCGTGCGGGGCATGCCTGCTGTACTTTGCGTCTTCGAGCCGGGGGTTCTGCGCTGGGGGTACGTCACGAACGGTCCCCCACTACCACCGCAGCAGCTCGACGTGTGAAGGACACTGACAACAGCTACCCCACGGTGAAGGCGAGCCTTTGCAGTGCGAACCAGGCGGTGGGGATTCTCCGCGCCGACATCGGGAGATAAAGAACCAGGGGGGAGAGATCGTGATACTTCCTCGACGCCACCAAGAATGCATAGTATGCCGGTGCCGGCCGATGAGACGGAGCCGACGGGCGCTCCGCCCATGCAGGGGGTAGAGCAAGACGCGCAGAACGACCAAGAAGGATCGCCCCAGAAGCGGGGGAGAGTGCAAGACCGGCCCCTCACGCTGGCCATGCTGAAGGAGGTGCTTGCCCTGGCGTGTGGACAGAGAGCATCTGGCACAAAGCCTCGAACAGGTTCAAGGGGATGTGCGAGCCATGCGGGGGCGAGTCGACAGTGTCGAGAAGGGGGTCACCACACAAATGCAGAAGACCATGCAGATGAACAAGATCACGGACAACTATGACGCACAGGCCAAGGCCCTGGGGGAGCTTAAGGAAGCACAGCGGGAGTTCGAGCAGAGGTTGAAAAAAGTTGAGTCTAGACCTGTGGTGGGCTCAGCGCCGGGGAGCACAGCTGATACGGACGCTGGAGGCCGGCAACCAGCCCTCATCATAGGAGGATGGAATCCAGACCAGGCTGCAGAAGAGACTCTCCAAGCAGCCAGGGACATCCTCCGCCGCCTAGACGTTCCCCTGAATGGCGACGACCTCTTTGTGCCAGGCCTGCGTCGGGGGTATGCAATCCTGCCGATCAAGGGCAAGCCTTTCGAGACGGAGGAGGCCAAGAGGGGGAGAGCGCAGCAGGTCATACAACGTGTGAGACATGCGAATATGTGACCACTGGAACCAATGAGGCAGGGGGCATGCGTAAGTTATGGATCGCTCTCTGCCAGAGCCCGGAGCGCCGCAAAAGGGCCAAGCTGGCCGGCAGAGATAAGTTAAGTTAAGAGAACCATCCTCGAGCTGGGCGGCTCATGGAAGTCGAGTTTGCCACCGGTTCGGTGTGGCTGGGAGGGGCCAAGATCTCCAGTGCCACAGCGGAACAACCGAAGTCGGCCGTGTGGGAGCTCCGCAAAGCGGAGCTGCTATGACAGCGGGAGAACCGCATCGAGAAGTTTCACGATCTCTGGGGGGCGAGCCGCCCCACTACCTTGCGAATATCTGGTGGCCTCACGGCACAAAAGGCGCTGGAGGTGACCCAACATTTCCTGGGGGACTTGGTACTGGCACCACTGCAGATCATGCTGCTGCAAGAAATCAAGCACTAAGCTCTTACCTGTGGGGCTAGCAACCACGTTTAGTGCGCCCGAGGGGAAAAGGGGGCTGAGAGTCATGGCGGGACACATACCGCACCACGCCACCACCGCACAAACAGAACAGTACCTGTTGGCATGGGGGGGCACCCTCGCCAAAGCGCGTGTGCTGGCAGGGATCGATGCCAACGAGGTGTTTACAGACCCAGATAGCCAGGGGCCGCGGCCACGACCTGCTGTGGGTGGACATCGCACACAGGGGCCCCCGCCACCCGGAGGGAGCGGACCCGCAGGCAGCCGCCAAAGCACCGCTGCAGCAGACAGACACACACCAAGCAGTCAGCGACATGGCAAAGCACCTCACCGTGCCGGGCAAGGCAAGCGACAGGTATAGGGAAAGTACAGAACTCAAGCAAGCACGACAAGCAGCACGTGCAGCACCCGCGCATGAGGCACGCACCGCTTGGAAACACGTCACCAGACTGCGACAGCATGGAAACGAGGAAAAGCCACAGGGCCGGACGCCATCACACATGAGCTGCTGTGGGCGCTCACGCAGGAGCCCCAATGGACCGCACGCATCCTTCACATGATGAACGACTTCCTGTGTAAGGGGGTCATACCGCAGCAGGTCCAGCAAGGAGTGACCATCCTGCTCGCCAAGACCGACCTGAAAGACACGCGTCACGCTCAGTTCGGCCATCCTTAAATGGTTCTCTCAACTGTTGTTGCTCTGGGGGGGACAGAGTTCAGGAGGGTGCCCCACTCCAATTGGCGGCAAAGGGGAAACAAGCCCCCGAACTGCTGGTGGTGTTGCGCAGGGTGATCCGACATGCAAAGGACTGGGGGGTCCCGACCTGGCCTGTCAAGCTTGATGTGCGTAAAGCGTTCGACAGTGTTGGGGGACATGGTTGCAGCGAGGGTGGGAGGGTTGCGGGAATGGCGGATGGCATGCCGTGGGAAGCGAGGGCCTGGCTGGGGTTGCTGGAGGCGAGGGAGGTTAGGGTTGCCATGCAGGACCAGTTGGTGAGCGCCCACGCAGAAATGGCGTGCGGCAGCTATTGTGTTGGGGCTGACGACTACTTGACGCCCGGGACCAGAGAGCACTTGACAAGCTTCCTTGGCAGACTGGGGCAGCACGGGCTGGAGATCAACCCCGCCAAGACAGCCAAGGGAGGGGGCACGTTCACCATAGGGGGGAAGGAGGTGGCATGCAGGCCATTTGGCGAAGTCAGAAGGAGGTGGCATGCAGGCCATTTGGCGAAGTCATCACCGCCCTGAAATCGCCCATCACATTCGGGGAGGAGGTGAAATGAACCACAGGGCGCGACGAGCCTTCCACAAGCACGCCCTATGCCCCCACGGCCCTTGAAGGGAGGATTAAGCTACACCAGACGTTGGTATGGGGGGCAGCCATGTGGGGGGGGCCTGGCAGAACACAGCTGCCATCTTCAAAGCAGCCAACAGCACACAAGTCCGCAGGATGATGCATCCAGCCAGAAGACCGGGGGAGAGCTTGGAAGAGTGGAACATCCGCACCCTGCGAGCTCCAGCACGCCTTGCTATCCACAAAGCCAAGGTGCTGAGGTGGAGCACGTATGCGCTCGAACGCATGTGGGACATGGACACATGGCACGAGCAGAGCCGGGGGGAAGGCCAATGCTCTCTTGGAAAAACTTGCAATGGTGGAAGCCGCGCAGCCACAGACACACCCACGCGGGGCAGTTCAACCCGATGGTGGACCCGCAGCGCCAGCTGACAAAGATAGCAGGCGACGCTGAGGTGGCAAGAGACTTCAAGGTCTGGAGAACGCTGGGGGGAGAGTTTATACTGCAGTTCGATGTACCGTGGAGCACAGGCAAACAGAGCAGCCTGGAAAACCTAGTACCAAATACCACCAGGAGGCGAAGCAGCGCAATGCGAATGATACGGACATGTTGAGAGAATTGTGAGAGCAGAGAGTACCTTTGCATGCACATGTCAGTCAGACAAGATGCCGTTTGCAACAGTCTGACGCCTGTCGAAGCAGTGAACCACTCAGTGCTCAGGCAAGCAGTCGAGCGTAGGTAGACAGCAACAGAGGCAACCACCCCAACAATGCGAGGGCTCAGCCTACTGTGGCTGGCAGCAGTGAGTTGGCAGGGGCACACCGCCACTGTTAAGCCCAGCAGCACCCAATCAGGGGGCGACCTGGCACGCCACAGCCGCAGCGCAGAGCAACCACAGCAAGCAGCAGCGGCGACCACGACCCAGCAGCAGCACACCCAGGAGCCAGCGACACCCAGCCTGCAGCTGTACCTGAGGGGAGGAAACGCCACAGCCGAACAACCCGCAGGAACAGCCCGGACACACGCACCGGCGCGTCTACACGAGGCAGCACAATACCCCGCGCAAGCCTGCACTTAAGCACCCGGGCAACCAGACCGCCGCCACACACACACAACAGGCCATGGGCGGCTGAGCAACAGCTGCGGGCACTCACCCAGCAGGACGGCAGCCGCGGCCAGCACCACCCATGCGCCAGCAGACATCGTCAGCCCCACACCCGACCGCGGGAAACCCGCAGCCAGGCCAGAACCCACGAGCACCCTGGGCTCCACCAGGCCCGTACGACCCAGCTACAACGCCTGAGACGACACAGACACGGCGGCAGCGAGCAGCACGGCCACGCACCGAGCACACCACCATGCAGGACAGACCAACACCGTGGCACCCAAACCAGACCAACACCGTGGCACGAAGCCATTGTAAAGCCCAACACACCACGACCCGTCCCCGCCCACCAACACCGCCGGGGCCGCTCACCGGACAGCCGCCGTGGCATGTCTGTGGCTACGCCAGCTGGCAGCGATCCTGCAGGGGGACCGCCACACACAAACCGCACGCGACCTTGTAGAACAGCTGCTTGCCTGCTTGGACGAACACAGGCAGCCTGAGGACGAGAACGAGACAGAAGGGGGAGCCTGTGCCAGCTCGGGGGAGCGACCGCTCAAGTGCCGCAAGTACCTCGAGCACCTCGACATAGTCCGCAAAAGGCTCCAGGACCTGGAAAAGGAAGACGGGCCAGAAGGGATCAACCAGCACGCCGTCTTCGGGACCTTGCGAGCCGCAGAGAAGTGCTGGACACGACCCGCAGGAAGGGGGGCTCCAGCTCCAGTCGAATGTGGGTCTAGACCAAGCGGAGGAAGCAATCCGGATGGCCATGGGGGAAGCAGCAGCAGGGGAGTTCGAATTGGCGCCGGGCTGGAGCGCCACAGTCTGTTTCCTTCTCACGGACGCGGAAGAGCTGATCGAAGAGGGGGAGGGCCTGAACTACGTGCACCCAGCGGACGTCTTGGCGCTCAACGAGGGTGCCGAAGAGGAACCCACACCGACAGTGGGACCGACGGGGCCGCGAATCAAGAAAGCTGCTTCGTGACGTCAAGGGAGTGACCAGGATGCTCGGGGGCCACAGGTAGCTAGCCCTGCTCGACGACTTGGAAACGGACTTGACCAAGCCCGTGACAGTGGACTCCCGGTGCAACAGCCGTCCCTGTTTGGCACGGACAACCGCTGGGCGTGGAGCAATGTGGCCGGGAGCGTCCCTAGCTCGGCCACGGAGCCGAGTTGGGGGGAACCGCCAGAGCCCTCGCAATGGGGGCCCACAGATGACGAGCTGCTCGCAGCCATGGACGCCTTCGAGAAGCAGTGTGAGGCGGAGGCAGCAGAGGCGGCAGCAGCGGCCGACACAGCCATGGACACCATGGAGGGGGAGCCTGAAGATCGCCCGCTGAGTGAAAGTGAGTCCTTGCGCAGTCACGGACGTCGTCGGTTGCATGCAGCAGTGTACGATAGGCATGGTCATTTTCATCACCCAGGAGAACCATAGGGGGGGAACGCTGCTGCACCTGCTAGAGAACCCTTCGGAAGCAGAACCGTGCCAGAGGGGAACAAGCCACCCCAGGGGGGCCCGAAAACAGAGGAACCTTCACATGTGTGGCAGACTTTCGTAAGTAGCTGTGTTGTTGTTTTTCGGTCGGGCCTTCAGTTGGTGAAGCTCAGTAGCAACTTGCCGTGCAGAAAGGGGGACAGTGTAAAGACAGAGCTTTTGTGGAGTCGCCATTTTCCAGCCGTTAGCTAGCATGTTGAAACTATAAGTGTACTCGTGTGATGCTTTCCGATGCAGTGAGAGGCGACAGGGTTGCAAAAAAACAACAAACTGCCGCTAAGACTCCAGCTCTGGTGAGCCCCTCAGAGTGCAGAGATGAGGCCGGGGCATCAATAGTGTTCACGTAAAGGGGGGCTGCCGGTGCATCTCCGAGCCTCATCTTGGTTCATCGTTACCAACAAGGTAACCAGTGCGCCTACGGGCGCAGAGTAGGTAGGTCGTGACCTAAACTGCTCCTGGCTGCGTGCAAGCAAGAGGCAGACAGAGAGAGAGTGCATGTACGTCGTGCCCCGAGCAAAGCAAACAGACAGAGAGACAGACACACAGAGAGACTGACAGAAAAGGCGAAAAAAAGACAGACAAAGACAGCAGACGGAGCGACAGACACCGCAGACACCGACAGACACGGACAGATACGAACAGGGTAGAAAGACACACGGGGACACAGACAAACACACAGACACACGTGGACACAAGCACACAGAGACACAGACACACAGACACACAGACACACGGACACACCGACGCACAGACACACGGACACACGGACACACGGACGCACAACACACAACACACACAACACACAACACACAACACACAACACACAACACACAACACACAACACACAACACACAACACACAACACACAACACACAACACACAACACCCAACACCCAACACCCAACACNAACATCCGCGCACGCAGCGCGCCAATGTGAACCCCCGAACCCCACCACGCACCACGCACCACACACCACACACCACACACCACACACCACACACCACACACCACACACCACCCAACACACACACAACACACAACACACACAACACACAACACACACAACACACACACACACACACAACACACACAACACACACACACACACAACACACACACACACAGATCTGTCCGTGAATATACAGAGGTCTGCCCATGTAGAAGGTTAGTGCTACATACATGCCGGAGAGCTTGTCAACTGAGGGATTCACGGTCTGGCCGCTGGCCTCGCGAATTTCCAGAATGTTGTTGTGGAATGATTTGATTAGAAGTTGTGGCAGCTTGAAGACACTTGAAACATAGATTTTTCACTGCGATGTGCAGCGGGCCGTGCGTTCCAAGATGGTTGTAGATTGTTGCTTGAACTGACTGGGTGCTTTTGTTGTTTTGTGTTACATGGGATGATTGCATGGAAGTGTATGTACCTACACGCAGTCAGACCTACATGCCCTACGGATTCACGTAACCTGCACACTTACATACCTGCATACCTACACTCATACATGCATACCCATTCATAAATGCATGCATGTGTACATACCTACGTACAAACATACATACATACATACGTACACACACCCACCTACCTGCCTCTGCTTCTGCCTCTGCCTCGATGCCTGCCTGCCCGCCCGCCCGGCCCCCACCAGCCTGCCCCCCCGCCCGCCCACCCACNCCGCCCACCCACTGTCTGGCTGCCCTGCCTGCCTGCCTCCTTCCTACCTGCCGACCTGCCTATACGTGCATACATCTGCACATACCCGGATATGAATCTGGGTGCTTCCCATGAGCGTTGACAGTTATCGCGCGTGTCGGCAGCTGTATGTGCAAGGATGACGCTGAAGACGGCTTGATGCGAGAACGCCGCTCGCCTGTTCGGGAAAGGTCATGCGTTTTCCCTTGGACTCATGGGAGCTGCCGGTTTCATGTGCGGTCCGCCCAGCCAGGAATGGGCTTGAATTCCTCCTTGTCCATGGCGGATGAGATCATTGGCCAAGCTACTGCTACGCGAGATATGTTGATGAACCAACGCAATGTCGGGTGCCCGGCGACTACATCAACGCGTCTCAGAACCTGCGCTCATGTGATCTTGCCTCATATCATGCTGTACCATGCTTCGCACACCTCGCATGCCAGGGGGCTGCTGCATGGCTGGGTATGACGAACAGGCAAATGTTATAGACAATGCCGACTTGACTCTGCATGAGCGTTAGCTCGCAATCTGATAGGGTTTCCTTCTAAAGTCGTTTGAGCTATTTCGTTCTTACAAGTTGGCTTCGGCTCGAGCAGTCAAATTCCACAACCTGCGATTTGGAGGTTTCAATTGCTGTGGGTGCTAGTTCGCAGCTTCGGGAAGTGATGTGCACGCTTCCGCGCAATCCTCCCGAACACCTTTCGAAAAAACCAAGCCACACGACGTCACGGGCATCAAGCTCAATCAATGGAAGCTGCAAGATCATACAGCGAGCGCTAAGGAGGAGCTCTGGTTTTCGCAGGGACGGGCGCTGCATTCTTTTCTGAACGGGTTGTTGGCTGGAAGCTGGAAGGGCAGGTGCATGACTAATTTTAATGCGTTTGGGGGAAAAGGCGGCGGGGGGTCCGGAAGTCGGGCGGCGGAATGTGCGCAGGAACACTTGCTAACCGCCAGCACCTTGGCTCGACGCTCTAACTTTCCACTGATGGCGCGCAGCTTTCGCTGTCTCGCTCGAGCGACTGGGGATGGAGCGCTTCTGGATCTCTATAAGCGCCCTCATAACCGCTTCCCGCGCTCTCGACCTCGTTTGTCCTGCGATTGGACTTGGGCATTCGTTGCGCTTAAGAGCTGAGCTAGGATCTGATCTTTGTAATGGTCAGCATTGCTATTGGCCTGGTCCGCTATCCCTTCTTGATTTTCTTGGAACTTTTCTTCCTTGCATCAAGGCCCGGTTGCGTTCTACAAGATCCTTGAATCCTCGCTTCCTTGGGCAGAATCGCCGTTGGTAGCTCGCAGCTCTGATTTCTGTGTGCTTCGGAGAGCTCGAATCATCAGGTCAATCTGCAGCGGGGCTGGCAAGAAAGCTCATCAGGGACAGTAAGGCAGCAAGCGGCACGGTCCTTCTTTTCCGTATCACGAGTCTGCGTTTGGGTACACACGGAGAGCACGAAGCGGTGGATGGAGAGTCTTTTGCGGTTCAGGGTTGTTGGGTGGTGCCCGCGGCCGGCGAGCACCTGGAAGAGCTCGTTGGGGTTCTGCTTCCTGGATGCGGCAGGTTGGCGGCTTGGCCCCCCCAAAGTTTGGCACCCTTCGCTTCCAGAAAATTATGGCCCCCACGATCTCTGGTAAAGTTCGGGCTGGCTGCGGTCGCCGGTGTTCCCCCGCACTCATAACTCACCGCCGAGTCCGAGGCACCCAAATCGAACCGCGGTTCAGGGACTTCATTCGTGCAACGTGCCACGTCTTTGGAATCCACCATGGACGAGATCAGGGCTACGCTGGTGGGAAAATAGTCTGGACCATCAGAAGACCTGCAAGCAGGACCAAAACCAGCGACAAGAAGCGTGTGGGCAAGCCGGGGTACGCAGGTTTTGCACCGAACAGTAGGTTTCGTCGACCTCGCGTGGCGCATGCCTCACGACTCCCGCCACCTCGTCGTGCACTTGCTGACAACGCTTATAGATCCCTATCGGCAAAGGCCAGTGCAACCCCTATATAGCACATTGCCAACCCTTCTGGCCAGCAGCGTTCACATCGGGAATCTTCTTGCCGGGTCCACGCTCATTCTGGCAACTAACAGTAGGGGCAAGCTTCAGTCAAACAATATCACTGACGGCGATTTTGTCAATGAACGGTGCTCATTCATCAGTCGAAATTTGGCAGCCGGGGAAGATCATCAACGGGACGAGCTCGTAGAAAGAACATCCGTCTTCGATCCAGAACAGAAGCTGTCAACAGATAGTTCGTCAATGCAAGACTCGTCAACGGAATGTTCGTCAACGGAATGTTCGTCCACAGAAGGTTCGTCACCGGCAAGTTCGCCAATGGAAGGTTCGTCAGATCGCGGGCATGGCCGGAGTTGAGTTTGTCGTTGGCGAAGTCAGTCACAAAGTTCGTCAATGTTTGCAACTCGCCAGTTAGAGTTAAAGTTCGCCAATATTGACGAGCCCAACTTCCATTGACGAACGATAGATGAACTGTGAAGCATCGGCCAGACATTCCAGCAAAATGTCCTTCTGAACAAGTTTTCCATATACAAACTTTCTGTCGAGGAGCCTTCCGCTGGCGAGCTTTCCGTTGACGAATCCTTGTTGAGAAACCCTGCGTCGAGGAACCTCCCGCTGAAGCATCCTGCTAAACTTTCGTTGGGAAAACCTTCCGTGACGCACCTTCCGTCGACGAGCTTATTTTGACGCACTTTTGTGGAGAAATCTCGTGTACGAACTTTCCGTTGAAAAACCTTCCTAAAGTTCCCAAATCTCGTCAACGAACCTGCTGCTGACTGGGATTTTGTTGACGATCCGTTGACGGACTTTCCGATTACGAACTTTCCGTTGACTGACTAATCATTTCATATAAGTGCAGACTCTCCATTGACGAACCTTCCGCTAATGAGTATGTTCTAGGGAAGTTTTCCCCAACAAACTTGCCTATTATGAACCTAGCAGCTCTAGCACTGGAAACTGCCCCGGGATCTGAAACCTTAAGCTCCTGGATCCCGCTCCCCAAAATGGGCTTATGATACTATGATGCCGAAACCTGAGCGAAAGTCCTAGCCCCCCTAAAACCGAATTGAAGGCATTGGAAAACCACATCTGTACGAGCCTGCTCTGCGTGTCTGTGTCCAAGCCGCCGAATCCCTGAAGGCATACATTTGCTATTGCAAAGCTAGTCGTATCGAGCCAATCAGGTACCAGACAGGACCCAGATTTCGGCAAATTCCGCTGCTTTCAGAATAAGGAATCCAAGATGGGAAGCGGTGCTAATCCTGTAAGTCCGACACTTCAACTTCACTTGAACTTCCTGCTTTGCTCGCCACGTTCTTGCACTATTGCACCAAATGCAAATGGTCTGTCGACCAGTCCAACAACAGCCTCGCCTGCAAGCCTTTTGGGATTGGTTCGGTCATGCCTTAGCACTGGCCGACTGTGTCGTAGAATAGGGCTTGATTGAGCTTCTAAGGTCTTGGACGGTGTTGGTGCCAGAGTTGGAACATTGAGCTCCATGTTTCCGGGAATCAACACGCTGATAGACAAGATTACGGACAGGAAAAACAAGGACTGAATCATCCCTGCTTGTGATGCATGGACTTGTTGCCACGCTGCCATCAGCCTCGCTGACGGATGCAGGAACGCATGGTGCTGTCGTTAACTGTTGCGCAGAAGGCTGAGTGCATTAACTTGCGAGAGTTTCAAAACAGTTGTGTGGCTAAGCTTCTCAGGTCTTGCTGCTTCTTCACCATCTGGTACAAGTTTCTCTGACTCCAGAGTTGGGCTGTGTACCTTAGAGAAAAGGACAGTCTTGTGCAGCTTGTGCGAGCTTCTCAAACCTGCCCGCCTACGTGCTCATGATTTTTCTCAGACCGCAGACCAACAAAAGCTCAGCTTCTTGACCATGGCACGACTGAGTTCAGATTCAGAGTCTGACAACTATGTTCGAGGAGGGTTTGTCATTTAGCTGTAGCACGCATGGCGCTTACAGGCATTCGTTTTCGTACATGCAGACAAGCACCAAGCTTCTTGCGACGCGAGCCGTGCATGGCCTTCTCGCTGAAAGGCGGCCACCATGCATCATACATGTTTACAAGATGCGTGTCTTCGCAGGGCAGAATCTCTCTGCTGCTTGTATTCGGTATTGTGCAGGTCCTGTCAAGGCACTGTTCATTTGCAGCATCCTTGCTGCTCGCTTCCCAGCATTGCAGGGGGTGCGGAGGTGTTTGCAGCTTCCGAGCGGAATGAATTTAGTCGCTGTGAGATCGTGACAGCGCTCTGCCAAGGCTGCGCAGAGGGAGCGCTTGCTTCAGGCCCAGCTGTCCGCTGCCGTCGTGTCGCTGTCACCGTTCAGCGAAGGGTCGTCCCGCGCTGCAGGATGCGACTTGCGATGACGCATCGAGATGGTCTCAGATGCCATGGGTGCGCCCAGCTGGCAGGGAGATGGCGTGGGGAATCGTCTTGTTGAAGATATCAACTCTGTCTTGTGCTTTAGAGGCAGATAGCAGGTCGCAATTGTCCTTTTCCGTTCGGCTCATCTCGTCTGCTTTCTTTACCTCTGCTGCAACACTTGCACTGGGATCCTGAAGATTCCAACCGCCTTCATCCTTGCCGGAGAAGACCGGCTTTTCTTCTCGGCGTCCCTGACACCAATCTTACACCGGTGCACCTGTCGAGTCTGAACCTCTCCCTTGTCTCACAGGTGGGACTGAAGTCAGGCTCGTCTGTCGCATCTGTCGCTTGCGGACGGATGGTTGCAGGTTGTATGCTGCGCACCGTTGCATAGTTATTGTGCTGGACCTTGTCACTTGTTGCAGGACACGGAATTAGAGCCAGCAGGCAGCATAGTGCTCGCGGTAGCCGAGAGCACACTGGTTTCCAGCTTCAGCAAGTTCAGCAAGCTGCAGCCGATGCAGACAGCACCGTAGCTGTGTTGCGGAACGGACCACCAATCAAGGGAACTCAGCGGGTCTACTCTGTGCACGCAAGTGCTTGATGTGCTTGTCGTGGCTTATCTTCCTCTCAGGAGTTCCTCAGCTTTCAAGAGCGGGCCTCGTGGTCTACTTTGGGGTGGACGCCTGGCCCTCCAGTGACGCGGGCTGCTTGTGGACCGAACGGCCCCTTCGTTGCATGTCTCAGGCGAGAGATGTGGGATGCTGCACACCCCATTGCGACCTCCAGTGCTGGTCCCTTATGGGTCGAGATATGTCCCGGAATGAGTAACTTGAGACTGACGGGCTTTCCGCGGTGCCGATGGAGTTTGAAATGCAGCGGACTTCAGGTCATGCCTGTAACGACAACTTTTGGAAGAAGGCGGGTCTTGAGCTCATCCGTCCGCCCTTAATGGATCTTTCGAACTGGTCTCAGTACGCTTGGAAACCAGAGCGAGGTGAGAGCATGGCAGAACAGAGGATAGTCACGTTCTGTGAAGATAGCCGAAATGCTGTTTGTGTGTCTGCGCCCCATCCATTCAAACTTCACGCCACATGGTCATGCCGGTGGTGTCGGTGTTGGACAAGACACGGTACATGCATGCCCCACGAACGTAGCTCATAGACTCACGGGTTACAGTCAAGACCTGCAGGTTAAGGGGCTCACCTGTTGCCCCCGCTCCAGCCGAAGGTGGAAGCCCCAAGCGCAGATCAACCGAGGCCGAACCTAGTACGTATGTAGTTCGAAACTTGAGAACTTGTGCCGGGCAAGTGGAAAAAATTCATTCCACATGAGACAGAGCACCCTTGCCACGATGCAACAGCTCAATAGCATCCCAACCTGTCACAGATGCATCACCTGTAGCCCGGGCGTATCAAATTGTGATGCAGCTGATATGTGCCACGATACTGTAAGCTTGAGAAAGTGCAACCGCACTCAGCATGGATGTCAGATGATGCCAGAACGAACGAAGGCCCGAAAGCGTGCCCAACCTACTCAGCGAGAAGGCAAAGAAGGCCGGGAGAGAGGAAGGAAACCAAGAAGGTGGGACCCAATGCCAGGTGCAGGCACCAAGGTGAACACCCCGGAGCTAACAAGGCACAGGGGCACAGGTAAGCGAGCGAAGGCGAAGCCATCGCAACCATCGCCTTCGAGGAGGCGAATTGTAGAATGGAGCCGAAGAGCGACTCGCGCATTCGACCCGTTGGACGCAGAGGAAGTGGAAGTGTGCGGCCTGGTGGCCCACTAGCCGACTGCATGGAAATTGGGGGGGAGGCTAACGCCAGGTCAAGACAGCAAGAGGCATTGAAGCTCGGCTTTGGTTTCGTTGTATGTGTGCAGCTTCGGTTTCCGTGTTCTCCGGTTTTCGTCGTCATGGCAGTGAGATTGTCTGCAGCCCCGTATTGTCACTCTGTGATCATGTTTGTACAGTTGTGAGCTGGAATTCCTTGGCGCTGCACCACTTGCCTGAAAGGCTCAACGACTTTCAGCCTGACGAGTGGATCGACGCGGAGATGGTGCTGCCAGATTCGGATTCAGGCGTGGTGATGTGTATGAGTGCGACGTGAAGTGGCCGTTCGGTGACAAGCAGGCTCACAGCCGAGACGACTGCAGACGGGGACAGGGCGATGGCACGAGAAGCAATCAGAGCAGGTCTGAGCTGAATCCTCGAAAGGAGCCCGATGCCCACTACAACGTCTACCACAGTTGTGTGAAGCACTGAGACAAGCCCGACTTCTGGACTCTCAGAGAACGCATGTCACCAGGCCTGTCACCGAGAGTTCTTGCTACCAGGACCTGACAGAGGCAGGGACACCGTACAGACGTGCAGTAGCCTTCAAAGCACACGACATCTCTCCACCGCCTTAGGCCCAGCAAGATGCGGTTCGTACGCTGGCATACAGCATCACGACCTGGCACTTGTGCAACGGCCATGCTTCTGTTTGTGCTTATATCGCCATTACGACAAGTCTGCGATGCTCACATGAAAGGTGCAAGAATCCATCTTGCTCGTGGCCTGAGGGCATCCCAGAACCCAATGCGCCCTGCCTTGAGGCCTGGGATCGATGCTTTTCTTGGTCTCTTCTTCTTAGCTTGCACGTGCTGGCTCACCGGAGGTTCTTGCATGGTTCGATTCTTCGACTCTGCCTCAAGATGCAGACCGCGTCAGAAACTGCGTTATGTATATGAAATTTCTGTGTTTGCGTGAGGCTCTATTCCCGGACTTGGGTTGACCTGACTGACTCGAAACGCTCAGCCCTAGAGCTGCTGGGATGGGTCCGCCAGTCAACGATTTCCTTCAGGGGTCCTTTTGTGCTTTCACACGATGACACTGTTTGGCTGTAGGCAAGCTCACGCTGGGTGCAAATGGACTTTCCGCTATCCTATGCTCAGCTTGGATCCTCAGCTGTAGGCTGTGAAGAAGCCATGTGCAGTCAGATTCGACCACGCCTCGGCCTAGGCTGTGGAGCGAACTACAACCCCGGCAGCAAGAAGCCGCCACCTTCCTTGGCTACAGCGTGGAGGTCAGGTTTGCACGCAACGTTCGTTTTGCATCGCCAAATCCAAGCTGGTGTTCTGCAGACCTGGGAAAGATGTGAAAGGGCAGCGTAGGAGTCTCAGATGTGTTAAGTGCCTAGAGTCCAAAACAAGGCTTCGGTGAAGCTACTGATGCATGAGGCCGTGCATAACTCGCCTAGAGCTGCTGGAGGATGGGATTCTGGAAAGCCTTTGTTCAACACCCGTGGCATTTGTGCTTGCCACGCGAGACGAAGTGGAGCACCATCTCCTGGCGCGAAATGCAGCAGCCATTTCAAGACAGGCAGTGCTCCTAAGGTCTCTTGTCGAGGGCAGGAGAGTCTGCAGAAGCAGTAGAAGAAGCTGATGCAGGTTGAAGGAGCTCGGTTATGATGAGGCAGGATACTGCGGTAATTTCTGCTTGCTTAAATCGCCTTGTGAATTGCTGAGGGCTGTTTTGGAGCAATCTGGGCGATGGGCGCTGTAAGATTTTTCTTCCATTAGCACCGGTTCCCTGACAGCGAGAAGCGAGAAGAGTGTCCACACGTGCCTCGTTGCTTCGCACAGAAGCGATGGACAAATGGCGACGGCGCCACCTTGAAGAAGGCGCTGGAAGTGGAATAGGGTGACCAAACGTCCGTCCGTCCTCGTGAAGATCAGCTGAGCTGCAGAGGCTTACGTGGATCTCAGCGATGCCGAGACGATTTCAGTCAGACTGGCAGGTCAGCTGCCCGGTCGGCCTCGGCATGCAAGGATGAAAGCGAGCTCGGCACTTTGGCTCAGGCTATGTTTCTGACACTTGGGCCTGTGCCTGAGTGAAGCTGTATTCGCAATCTGAACTCACCGAAGTTTCTCCTCTTTTGCCGATCCTGGATTGCAGGATGGATGTCCTGATGCTCAGTGCGAAGAGCGCTTCAGGCGCTGTTCCTACCGCCTGTTTGGTTTCTCCGTTCCTCAAAACTGCAGTCACAGTACCTAGTAGATGGCTACAGATGCAGCAGCGCAGCAGCAGAATCTGATAGACACTACGGGCATCTGGTTTTCACTTGAGCCGCCCAAAACCCAAAATTTCGATACTTCTCCGGGTTCTCGCAGAGCCAGGCGAAGCCCATGTCCGGGGAGACTTCTAGAATTTCGAGAGTCGGATTTTAACGGTGTCTCCGGGAACCCAGCCATTGGCACACATGGATGCTTGCATCGGCTTGCATGCAGTAGATCTTCAAGCTTCGTACAGGCACGAAAAGCCACTGATCCTGCTCAAGCCTCTAAAGCCTAGCGCTCCGAGGCTCGCATTCGCTTATGACACTCCGCCCTACTCAAGAGAACAGCCTTCACTGGTTTTTGTTTCACCTGCAGCTCGCTGTAGCTTGCCACCGAGTTACCTGAAGAGAAAATACAGCGACATCCAGTGGAGTGCCTTGACCGCCAAGGACTTAGCATTTCTGGGAATCTACCCCCTGGTAGATTGGCGCATGAGGCACCTTAGGCAAAGCCCCAGGGTTGATGTGCTTTCCAGGTTGCTGAGCGGCGTGCTTGGTACCGCAGACATGGTTCACTCCAGCAAATATAAGTTGAGCATATGAGTATGAGCAGTTGCCTGGCAGTCTGGCCAGGCAGCTTCTTGGGCACACCGAGAGTCTGGGGTTAGGTGGAATGATGAACACCGTCAGCATGCAGGCACAGGGAATCACAAGGCTTTCGTCTCCGTGCTTTCTCTCCGCATCGCTCCGTTCAGCTAACCTGGGACGAGCTATCTTTGGAGCAGCGAGCGCAGGTGGGGCCGTTGTTTTGCGTTCGGCTGCTCTTTCTGCAGTTGTGTGTATCAGTTAGAGGGACAGGCAGATCCAGCTTTGCTGACGCCGCAAGTTTACTCTGTGATGTTGACGTGTCGTGTCGGTGTCGCTCCGTTTTGAGGCCGAGTTCCTCGGATTCTCCATGGGAACCTGGCAGGGCTGCAACGACAACTGGGCTCCTGGGCAGAATTTAAGATGTTCAGTTGCACGGTAAGACTTCGTGAAGTGCTTCCAGCAGGGACAGGACACCGGAAACAACACCCAGAGCGACGACTTCATTTCAAGCAGCATTGTGCGAAACTCAGAACTACAGCCTGATGTCTTGCAAGCCCGGGAACGCCATGGTGGAGTGGCGAACGAGTTGGCTCCACGAGCAGTTTGCTTTTACGGATGTGAACAGTAACCATCGGAGATGTACCCCCCCATTGCAATTCAACTCCAAGAGTCCTAGAGCCTGTGACTGGCAAGGCTTTTTGTCTGTTCCAGAGCTTTCCGTCCCTCGTTCGGGACCGCGATCAAAACTTTGTCGCCCTGCTCACAGCAACAGAAGACACTCCGCGAACGAGCAAGTGTGACTTCGAAAGTCCGTTGATGTCTCAGCTCATTCCACTGTACCAGCTAATTGCGGGCGGCCAGCCATGGAATGAAGACATTAATATAACTTAGTTGACTTAGTTTCGCGGCCGATCCTCGAAGAGGGTGTGTTCAGTCGTTTAGTCCTTGCCGTCTCGGTCGATGTCATCGAAGGCTTCGCGGGGGGAAGCCCTCAAGCTGTCATCTGCGTGCCGAGGCAAAGGCCATCGACCCCACTGGCCTGCTCGCTCCCTCACTCTGTCTTCGTCCCGGGTCCCCGTTCCGTTCCGACCGGTTCTTGTCGAGAACTTCTAGCTCAGCAGTGTTTTTGGTTCTGCTGCCTGCTTGGCAAAAAGGTAGCCTTCCGATTCATTGCTCGCCTCGCCCCCGTAACAAAGCTGCTGGCTCCACTTCTTGCGAGGGTCTTTCCCTTGTCAGGGGTGTGGGCAGCTCCGGTCCTCGTCAGTTGCTCCGAGTCCACCTCCGGCTTTGATCCGATGCTCCGCACTCTGTATACTCCGTCAATGGATGTCGATGGTCTCTCTTGGGCTTCTAACCTGAAACTAGCGACTTTCTCAGTGGTGGACGGTGATCCGGGTGAAACAGAAAGGAGGCAGCTCTTCTGGGACTGGTCCTAGCGAGTGCATCCGGCTATGAAGTGCGACTCTGGATACTGTGTTGAGCCAAGTTGAGGAGAGGACGGTGCGCTCTCGAATGGTCATTCGACGGCCCTTCGCGGAGGTCTCCGGCAACGCAGGGGGCCAAGAAGTGGCAACGGCACAAAAGATTTTTTGAGTGACCATCTTCGTTGAAGGTTTATGGTTCTGCCGTGGACAGACTTCCTACTTCTTTCATTCAGGTTGGAAATCTGCGTGTTGCAAGTTTAGGCGATGTCTGCCCTTTCCGCAGGTCTTCGAAGAAGCCATTGCAAGGGCATTGTTTTGCAGCAACCCCCCTCTCAGTGAAGATCCGCCTGGTTCCCAGAGCCGAGACCAAAACAGTTCGTCAGAACTGTTTTCGAGTTCTGTAGAACGGTTTGAGGCGGAGTCGGGCACTTTCTTCGTGTGACCACTTTAAGCCTGTAAGCTTCAGGAGCACATACGTGGACACTGACGGGAATCCTCTCTGCATCCAGAAAGGCATCTACGAAACGCCAGCTTCTGAACTCTTTCAACGCGAATGGCCTCGCTTCTCTTGCTTCACACCTTCCTTCATCGAATTTTGCTCGGTGTGATGAGGCAGAGACACCGCGTCAAGGTCATGACAGTGGTTGAAGGATCCATCATAGTGGATTTCTTCCTGGCAAGGACGCAATTGATTCTTCCACAATTCGGTTACAATGGGCTGACGCGGGCACGATGCTTGCCACAGAGCTGCTGGAATCTATTCGGTTTTCGCAGCTAAGTCTGCAGGGAATGTGAGCATAAAAGAAGTTCAGAAATCAACTGGCTCACAAGAGACGACATGGCATCAAGACGAAGCCAGCACTTGCTTGTGCTGACACACGACATTCGGACTTCTGCGGTGTTATGCTTTGCAGGAATCAGACGGTCACGGAACTTCCAGCCCCTGCACTCTTCGAGGTGCAGTGAGAAGCCCTCTTTCCTCTGTTCGGCCGTGAAGTTGCAAAGCACACAGCGTTTGATTCAGTTTTGGGCTCGACACTGGGATGTGCACCCTAAGCTGAAATCGGCAGAGAGGGCCACTGCAAGGGTAGCAGCTCTAGTCGTTTTGACCGCTTGCAGTCCTTGCGCCGGATGCTGGAACTGAAGACATCCCCGCCATGTGCCCAGTGACCCATGCAAGTGCCTTGTGCGGATTTTCTTGACTATGTTCATGCCCGTACATTCGAGTGCATCAGGTTGTGTCAGGATATGCACTTTGGCAAGTTCGCCCAAGTTGCCCACATGGAGGAAATCAAGTAGCGTCCAGTCGGTGGTTGACTGAAGCCGCCTTTGGATGAAAGGAAATTCCTCTCTCCTTACTTTCCGAAGATGAGCTGGCGAAAGCTGCTGTCTTCGAAGTGCAAGAGTCTTACAACTCCGTCGTCCCGCGTTGAGGGATCTTATCTCAGACAGTGCACAGATGGCGCATCGGCTAACACCACTGCAGAAGTTGTGCCACATCAGCCATGGTAATGTCGGTCCAGCACTTAATGATGATGCCTGCCTGCATCTCAGGATGCGGAACCAATATGGACCTGAAACTGCATGTCAGCTTCTCTCGGATGTGTTGAACTTACAGTTTCGACCAATACAGTCAAGTCAGTTGAAGGGGAGTGTTGTAGCCAGTTGTAGCCGTCGTGCGTGAGCTCGACGAGATTCGAGTTTGCACAAAGGCTCGAGAAGGTCCTGTCAAGCCGCAATCTTACAGCGAGTGTGGGAGCGTTGAAACTGTGCCTAAGATGATCGAAAGGTGCCCCACCACAACATCAGCTGCATCAACTATGGAAGGCGCTTGCTTTGCTGCTGGTCTCCCTGTCCCTGTCTGCTCCGTAGAGGCAGCGTCGTCTTGCTGTTGACGATGTTTTTCTCTGCTCTCTGAGACCCGGGACACGCGTTGCACTTTACTGCAAAGTCATATGTCTTGTCGTCGATGTAACTACAATACGAAGCGCATGCAAATGCACTTCCAAAGGAAGCATGAAGCATGCGCTCAGTCTCACAGTGTGTGAATGGTCTTGTACAGCTTGGATTCCACAGATCTGCTCGGCATGATGATCAAGCCCCAGGTGCCTCCCGTGTGCAAGGAAGAGTTGAACTGTTCGTTCGAACAGCGCAAGTAGTCTAGGTTGAATTCAGATACAGTGCAGCAGTAGCCGTAGCTAGGTGAGTCTCACGTTCCGCTACGTTGTGCGGAAGCTTCGGGCTGCGACGTTGCTGGCCCACAAATTTCGGTGCGGAACTGCAGTGTGGTGTAGGCTTCAGTAATTTGCGAGTTGGGCGACACATAGGCACATCGCAACGCTGCCGATGTTTTTGTGCTGATCGGCTTCGGCAATGGTGGGCATGGACATGTGTGCTTCGAGGCCTATGGACGCTTGTATGATGCCGAAGGTACTGACCGCAGAAACAAGGGGAGCTAAGAGACCAGGGGTAGTCGCTTTGATTTCGAAGATGAAAAAGAGGAGCTAAAGAGCCCAGTCCTGGTGCACAGCTACTCAGCGCTTGCATGGGCTTGTCGTCAGACCTCCACGAGGCCTGTCACAGGGCTGCTCGATGCATACTGCATTTGTAAGGCAGACTTGGTAGTACTTGGTATCTCAGTTCGTTCTGGGCACCAGGTCGTGCAACCAACCCCCAAACGTCAAAAGAGCCACTCCGACGCGCGGCCCTGAAATCATTGATCGTTGTCAGTCAGAAGTCAACATGGCAAGAGAAAGCCAGGCAAAGGAGAGTGTTGTAGATGTTGCAGACTCCGATGCTCTGAACTTATCGTGCGGGTGCACTGGCTTGCCCTGGACTCCTTAGACGCTTGCGATTGAAGGATGAGCACCACAGACCTGCAAAGCCGTGGGAGGACGGCGGTTTTTTTAGGTTACGCCTGCATGCAGAGAGCGTGAGCTTGTGTGTTCTGAACCTGCCCAGCGCATAAGGTCGCTGTGCTGCTCATGTGCATAATTTTAACACTACGCCGCCCGCTTCGGCTTGCCGGAGACCACCGTCTGAATTCAAGGGGGGCCGGGCGGGGGGGTGGGAAATGAACGTGGGTCGAAGCCTTCGCACTGTCGGGAGGAGGATTAGGTGGAGGGTCCTCGAGTTAACCCCCAATACGCCTGGGCCTGCAGCCTCGGCGGATGTAGAAGAAGTGTTTCTACGAAGGAACTGCACCGAGCAGCGACCTTGTGCGCCAGTAGAACGGCCATGGTGCTAAGGTACATAGCGCCTCTTGTCATAGGCCTTGACGCGCAATTGGGGTCACAGCATCGACGCATGACGGGACAACGGCTCGATGGGGGCGTGCGAGTCATGCGAGAGATGCGCGAGACGATAAAGTAGCGACTACCCTACAAGCCTTTGCATGCTCTGTCCCAAAACCAGAAGTTTTCAGCTAGATGAGACATCGATTACATCATGTTTTCGGAACTGTACCTTGGTGCCATACATAATTATTTCTTGACATTGGCATGGTTTCAGTGATATGGGGCAACATCGGGCAGCTGGATTTGCTTGCTGTGCGGATCTTGTTTTAGGGTCCACGTTAGACTTGCCGTTTGAAGGTTGAAGTCGCGTTGCAGCAGCAGATAGGCTGTTTGCCTTCCACTTTCTGCGCCTTCCCTGCAATGCCGAAATTGCTCCCGTCGCTGCACCCATGCAAAACAGGAAAGGTGATTGCGAAAGCAAAGTCAAGTTGTCAGAGTTGTTCAGCAAGGAAGTTGTTGCCTTTGTAAGGCATGTGTGGGGCAAAAGGGTAGTTATCAAACATCCCGAGAAGTCAACAACAACTTCGGCTTTTTGGGCTCAATGGGGCCTGGCGGGTTGTGTGGCACTAATACGGGCTCCGACTGTCAACGAAAACCCTCCCCTATGCTGCCTTGCTTCTCTTTGACCAGGCCACCTCCCTCCCTCTTCTTCTCTCCATGTGCGGGGCCTGCCGTTCACATCCGGCCCGGGCCCGGCTCCCATGCCTGTCAATGGCCTTCCTCGCTTCCACTCAGATTGTCATCCCCCTTGCTGCTTGATTACCTCTCCGCACGCATCACTCCTCGAGCTGTTCTGCTTGGCCGAATGTGGTTCTTGTACACGTGTGATGGGCGAGCCGAGCTCGCAATTTCAGCCGTCCTTCTTCTCCCTCTGCTCTGACAGCGGTTCTTCCGTGCCGTTGTCTCCTCACTCTCCCTCGATCTCGTCTTCCTGCTACCTCCGCCCACCAGCACACTTTTTATTCGACAATTTGCATAGATTCATAAAGCTTCTCTGAAAATGTCGCTCGCGTGCCCGAATGTACGAGTTTTGTAGCGTTGCCACGTCATTACGGGCACATAGGCTTGATTGCCTGCTTGTTCACGAGCAGTTGGCAAGCCAAGTTATTGTTAGGCAGAGTGTGTTTGTCAGTAGGTCAAAGCTCGCGCTACAGTAGGAAGCAGCCACTACTTGCCGGTGTCTCTCACCAGCGGGAATTAATGGCCTGACGCACTTGCTACAGCATACATCCCTTCATCTTGCTGCTAGTGACTTGAAGACTTATTTCTTTGCCACGCTGGTTTCTTAGGTGTGAGGCCGGTGGAACCACAAGAGTTACTTCAACGTGTAGCTGTCAGCCCTTTCATATGCCGGGGTGCTTGCGCAAACATGATTGCTGGCAAGGTAGAAGCTTTGTATTGCGATAGTCTAAAGCACAGCATTTCACACAGGAACGCTTAAGCTTAATCATGAGTCTTGGAGTCGCTCACCCAGCATTGAAGAAAGTCATCACCTCCAAGCATTCCGCTGTCCATCAAGAGGTGCTGGCTCAGATGTTTGCTTTCGTTTCGGACGAGATGTGGTTCTGGGTTACGAAGCATACAAGTTCTAGATGTTGATGTTGGTTACGTCTCTTGATTGACTTGCTTCGTTCACTCACATCTTCCCATCGGCAAAGCCGTTTGCAGGTTCAGAGATCTCATGCTGCACATTCTCAGATTGCATGGCTGCCTGGCAAAGGCCGTCATTGGGTTTAATACCCCTACAACTGAAACCTGGGTTGGGCCTGGTTTGACAGGGCTACATCTTAGCGACAAAGTTGTTTCCAAGTCTTCCCGAAAGGAAATGATTTCCTCGATCGTTTCTGCTTGGTCGATTGTTCTGTCGCCGACGGTCGAATTGAATTGCAGCATACTTTGATACTCTGGATGCTCGTCCGGCTACGAGAAAACAGGGCAACACTACACTTACTTTTGCGACGCCACAAGCGATAATGCCGCAGTAGGTGCGACTTGAATACATCTCAGTTCTTACAAAACGGCAATCTCAGATCTCTCTTTCCTTGTCCTCCTTATGCTGTGCTTGTACCCAGATGTAGGAGATTGGCGCAGTGCTGAGTCTACCAATGACACCCATCTGTGTTTCGTCGGAGACGCGAAGGAAACTTGATCCTAGGCATTAGCTGCAGCTGCCTCGATGCTGAGTTGTTGGACAGCGAAAATGTCCTTGTCGGGACCGACCGTTGACGCTGAAGCGGTCAAATTGTCGTGGTTCGAAATCAGCATCGCTCGCTACTGAAGCCTGGGATTGTGTGACGGCGTGACCCGGCTTGCCGGTGCAGATTCGGACGCTAACGAAAGACTGGTAAAGCTTGAACAGCACGGTGACGCGGATGGGTTGTGGCATTATGTGGAATTCATGGCATTCTCGAGATTGGAGAGTGGTGCCGAAGGTCACTTTCCCACGATGTTGATGATATAATTAGAGCTCCTTCCCTGCTTGTGTCTCGTCGGTGACTTCGGACAATCGGAGTTGCACAACCCATTGTGCACGAAACGATTGAAGTCGAGATTGTCATCAGCAAGGTCGGAATAGAACATGCGAGCTATCCCAGAATGGTTGCAGTGGTTTTCGTCGTGTTATATGTTTGCTGGCTGCCAACGTTGATTAACGCCGGTGTACGTGTTGGATAGGCAAGCCCTGGGTGCATACCGGCTTCTTTGTCATGAGCAGTGTTCCATCTTGGCACCGAAGGCTGAGAACGAGACGTTCATGTCAACTCGACTCGCGACTCAGCTCTGAGCATGCCAATGATGTCGACGTAAACCATTGTTCAGTCAATGCAGTCCTTATGTCATGCAAAGCAACGATTGTCCTGTTTGCTCAGTATTTCTCACTGCCGTTTTGCAGGTGCGTCCCAACTTGATATCACAGGCTGGCACTTACGAAGATCTCCCTGCTTCCTTCTGATCCCCAGCGGATGAAGTTGATTTTTCAGACAGTGGCATTTATTCCAAATCAAATGCCCGTGCCACATGTGCCGGGGCTTCCCTCACTTCGAAACAGACATGGTGACATGGTGCCTTTTTTCATGGTTTTGCAGCTTCCTGCCTTAAGAGGACACCTGCATACCTTGTCGTGCAAAAGGCGCAGGGGATGCCCAACCCAATCTCCTTCACATATACTTTCTTGTATAATTACTCCAAAGCGTGCGAATGCATGGACATTGCAGTGTCCTGAGAAGGGTTCTGCAGCATGATACTTCTTTTCTGCAACTGATGTTTAAACAACAACCGAGCCACGTTCCAGACTATTCATCTCAGCCTCGTGTTGTGTAGAGATGCAGAGAAGCGATTGTTTTGGAGGACCGCCACCGTGCCTTTTCTGCGAATGACCTGCCGGGATCCGACGAATCAGCTTGAGGAGTACCGGATTTGCATTGACGAGCGATGTTCCTAACGCGAACTATGACAAATCATATTGGCAGCCGAGGCTTCAACAATCTGAGTTGGAGCGCGCAGTCCCTGCCCCTAGTAGGTAGTACTCCATATCTTCATGTCATTTGGGCAGTTTCAGGCTGTTGCCCTGCTCCGTAAACGTGGCTACATCGTGTCTGAAGTCCACGCCTAAGACCCATTCACATACCTGACTTGACTCTCCGATATGCGGGTTGCAGAGGCAGCTTCCCGAAGCAAGGCTGGGTACGGCACTGCCGTGAGCGTTCCTTGCCTCTGGAGCTGCAAGGCTGCAGATGGAGCCATTCGCAGGAAGGTGGAATTTGGTCATCTCGCCGCATGGGTGAACTCAACAATGCCACCTCTGCGCGATGAGTTGCCAACAGCTTGGCTTCAGCAAATTGCGGAATCCAGCGGCTCTTGAGCCTCAAACAGTAAGGAGGGCTGCGCTGGCTCCCCTTTTACAGCACATGATCAGCGAGCTGATCGATTTGCAGAAGGTGCCCTTCAGTCAGATTTCTGGAGCCTGAACCCTGTGCTTCGTAGGTGTCTGCGGCACGCCAGCTTCTGGCCTCGCATGAGAACCTTCTCCATGCAGGACCGACAATCTTATCAAATGCTGAGTACCGTTTTCAACGCTTGCACATCCATTAATCATTATTCCCTACTGAACGAACGAGTAAGTTGAAGCAGGGTAGTGACTCGGGTAGTGTAGGTTTTTGATTATCTAACGTGCACACGTATATCCGTTATAGAAAGTACATGATTATGGCATATGCTTGTTCTGTGCGGTAGTGCCTTGCGAAGATACCGCATATACATGAGTGCACAATATGTAAGTTGTGCATGCTTTGCTCTTTTTCGCAGGTCGTTGCCGGACCTTGAATCAAATCGGGTAACCGGGTAACTTTGGCAGTGCACGGTTTCAGGAGGCTTGAGCCTCGTAGGAATGGTTCATTCCTAGCCCTAGCTTCAGTTCGATCCTCGCAGAATGCATGCGTGAGTTCCTTAAGGCCCTGAAACCTAAACCCTAGATCCAAAACCCCAAACCTTAAATCCAAAACCAAAACCCCGAAGGAAAGGGGCGCATTGCGCTGCATTGAAAACATCCGAAACCCTTAAACCCTGACCCCTACATCCAAAACCTTTAAACCACAAGCCCTAAATCCAAAACCCTAAACCCTAAGCCCTAAATCCAAAACCCTGAATCCGAAACCCTAAATCCAAAGACAGCCCCAAACCTTAAATCCCAAACTCCTGAGCCCCAACCCCTAAATCCCAAACCCCTAAACCCTGAACCCTAAATCCAAAACCCCTAAACCGCAACCTAAATCTAAAACGCTTAACCCTGCATCCAACCCGCTAAACCCCAAAGCCTAAATCCCAAACCCATGAACCCCAAACCCTAACCCTTAAACCCTCAATCCAAAACCCTTCATCATAAACCTTGAATCCAAAACCCCAAACCCTAAACCCTTGAATCCAAAACCATGATAACCCTTAACCCTAAACCCCTAACCCTAAATCCAAAACCCCTGAATCCCAAACCCTATATATCCAAGACCCTTAACCCTTAACCCCAAAATCAAGGCTTAGGCGCCGACCTCCGTAGGTTGGCGGCGCTTTAAACTGCTCGACCTCGATAGCGCAGAGCGACCCGGTACGCCGGCCCGCCTCTCCACAGCCATGGGGACCGTAGCGCCCACGTCGTACCCGGTACCGGAACACGTTGTGCCCGGGACCAGTACTGGCTTAATAAAATCAAGCCTAAGCCTGCCCTGACCTGCCCTTCTTACCTTTCTGCTGGAAAGGAAGAGAAACGCGATGGCATGAGTTTAGGCCAAGACCCTAAAGAATTAGGTTTGGGCGTCGTAGCCGCCTTTTGCGGCGTGGGGAGAAAGAAGGAACAAGCCTTCTGTAAACAGGCTTTCGCACCTCGTCGCCTAGTATGATGCACTCGACACAACCTTGTCGCAAGATACTATCTATCGCCTACGCGCTATTCCACTGCAAAACCGTAAAACCAAAATTCTAAACCCAAATCCAAAACCCCTAATAACCCTAAATCCAAAACCCCTAAGACCCCCAAACCTAAATCCAAAGCCCCTGAACCCTAGCGCCCCTAGCGCCTAAATAAAACCCTTAAGCCAAACCTTAAACCCAAAACCCCTAACCCCTAGACGCGGGCAGACGGAAAAAGGTGTTCAACAAAAAAATCCCAAACCCCTACCATTTACATGGGCGCTTCCCGGCCGAGCGTCCTGTCAGAACGGTGAGGGTTTCTGCCGTCGGGCCGTAACGATAGACCTCTCTCAATGTTGGTGTGTGTTTTCGTCGGGGTTGCTTCCAGGAAGGTCCAGAAGCTGTTAATCCAACCCTAGGGGGCGACCTGCCCAATTTCAGAAAAGCTGGCCCCAAACCCGTCTTTTTCGGGGTTGGTCCATCTTTAGTCGGGCGGCGTCATTACAATCCTCGTATATCCGGCCCCCCTTGCTCACCGTGCCGACGAGACACTCGGCCGGGGGCCTCGGTCGGAGCCTCGAGCGCCATGCAAATGCTCAGCGGCGCTCTCGGCAGTTACGGGTCTTGGATATAAGTTATAAGGTTTAGGGTTTAGGGGATTTGGGTTTAAGGTTAAAGGTTTGGGATGTAAGGTTTAGGGTTTTGGATTGAGGGTTTGGGGTTAAGGCGGAATGTAAACACCTTTCCTGGCAGGCAGGGACACGCCCCCTGAAAGCCCCCCGCAGCACCCAACCAGAAAGCCGTGACCACAAAGTTTCGGGTCTGGGACCCCAGACCCCCTGCGTACCTCTTTTTGGCAAACGTGATGGATTTGGGGTTTATCTTAACTGCCAAACGGCAGAAAGGTTATAAGCGGGCCGGTGTCACTACAGTCCTCGTACACCGGTAGGCTTCACCCTCCCTCATCGTTCTGCCGGGAAGCTCGGGGGCCTCGGCCGGAGCCTCGAGCACCCATGCAAATGGTCAGCGGAGCTCTCGGCAGTTTGGGGTTTTGGATTTAGGGTGCAGGGCTTTTGGATTTATGGTTTAGGGTTTAAAGGTTTGGGATTCAGGGCCTAGGGTTAAGGGTTTTGGCTTTATAGGCTAGGGTTGAGGGTTAAGGGTTTTGGGACTCAGGGTTTAAGGGTTGCGGGTTTTGGATTTAGAGTTTAGAATTTAGGGGTTTTGGATTTAGGGTTTGGGGTCTAGGGGTTTCGGCTTGAATCGCTACGGTTCAGGGGTTTTGGATTTCGGGTTCGGAGTTTTGGAGTTAGGGTTAAGGGTTTTGGATCTAGGGATAGGGTGTGTGTACAGTGTGCGCGCGGTGGGTGCGCCGTTTGTTGTCGGAACGGGGGCACGCCCGCTTATCGTGCGCTTGCGTCAGCATGTAGTCCCACCCCAACCACCCCAACTAGTTCCAATTAGGGTTGAGGGTACACCCCCAAATCCCCCTCAAAAGGGGTTTTCTTGCTTTTTGTTTCCCTTCGCATGTCGACACATAAATAACCACCTTGCGCAGCAAACCACAGCTGAGATGGATTGGTGTGGGTGGCGTGAACTGCTGATACGTCGGTTTTTGCATACTAAACCCTAACCTGGACCCTCCGGTTTCATGGCGTGAAGTGCCGATAAGTTGGTTGTTGCGTAACAAACAGGACGCTGTGTGCACCTTAGATGCGCCAGAGTACGCGCACGCCTTAGATGCTGGGATTACGTGCGCCTTACATGGCCTGGCCGTTCGGCTGCCTGGCCTGGCGTGAGGACACCGCCACAAGAAGAGACAGTGTGCCCAGGTGATTGAAAACCACGAAAACTGTTTCCTTCGATTTGGGGTTTCGGGATGTCATGGTCTAGTCGACTAGTAGCTATAAGTTGTTGCTCCCGACAGATGCGATTCGCCTGTGGTTACCCAAGCCATATTCGCTGCAAGAACTTTCTATGTCAGAAGTCCGACTCGCAACGGATTGACGATCGTGTTTGGTCATGTTTGGTTGTTTGGGCATGCCTTCGTCTGGAACTTCCTGGTGCTCCCTCGCGCTCCTGCAGGATCCGATGATGCCGGGTTGCAAGCGTTGGGCAAGCTGCAGGATGAGGCGATGCTGGCTTGGAAAAGGGCCCCCATTGTTTTCGGAGCTCGCTTCCGGCTAGGAATTATCCTGCTACTTCCAACAACAGAAGCCAGCAGAGGCCTGGCGATTCTGTGCCTTTCGCATTTATTTCCAAACCTACGTCCAACAGAAGATGGCAACCGACAGCCAACACTGCAAAGTGGGTTCTTTGGCCCTACTTGCGCAGGTGGTCTTGGGCAAGCTTGCGCAACACTTGCTTCTCTCGCGCTTGAGCAGCCGGGGCCGAAGTGGGATAAAGCTAGCAAGCCTTTGTTGCAAGTATCACCCACCACAGAATTTCCCGAAGCTGTCCCATTCCAACTTACTTGTGCCATGGCACACCCTGGTTCTTTGCACCCTCAACAAGCTGCTGAAGTAACATTCTTCAGAAAGGGCGACCTTGTTGGGATGCAGGAGCCAGCCATCAAGGCATCTCACAGAATCCACATGGCCATTGCAGGATCATTGGTTTGCAATGCAATTTTTTGCGGTTCCAGCCCGCCCGCCCCGGCCCCACCAGGCTGTCACCCATGCTTGCCACACCCACACGTGTCGCACGAGAAAAAGTTGAACCCCAGCCCTTTCAGCAACGATCGATGGGGCTATCAGTCCTCGCCCCGCCCGAGCTCCACGGAATCAACGCAGCCGCATCTTCAAGAAAACACTTCTGGTGCCGGCATGTGTGCTGTTTTGTCATCGACGATACTAAAGGATACTGAAGATTACTGAAGGTGAGGGCGACATCGCATACATGGATGTGATTAGGAGGGAGTACAGGCATGCGTGCTTTTGACCTCTAAGGCACTTCTAATGCGGTGTGGCTGGTACCCAGATTATTTTTTGGAGTGGCCTGGGCTTAGTGGTCGGGTGGCTGTGAAGGCGACACTGGCGGTGTGCGGTGGCAGGTGGCCGGCTGATGTGCCCCACTGAAGGGTCGGCACATATTCGCAGGCCTGGGTTCCGTTTTTTGTCTAAGGTGCTGCGAGCAAGTAGACATATTGGGCATAGGACACTCGGAATGGAAGTTCAGGTCGAATCGAGCAAATTTGCAAAGGCCCAGAGATGCTTCCTTTGGCAACCCTTTTCTTCAGCTGCGTCCATGCACGGAGCCTCAGTGTGTTGTCGGTGTTGCGGGGGCGGCGATCTCCAAGATGGCGATTTTGCATGCTGCGGAATGTCGAAACTGAGTCTCACGGATCTGAACTTGGTAGACTTGTGAGGTCCGCGTTCGAGCCGAGGAAAGAGCCGAGGTCGGAGCTGTTTGCTGCTTTTGCGTTTGACTTCGTGCATGTCTGACGTCTGCAAAGACCCACCTTTTCTCTCTTCCGTGTGGCTGTTGAGTCTTCTTTGGCCGGCCGTGTTGAATTGCCCGCTAGCCTGATGGACTCGCACATTCTGGGCTGTTTCTGTCACGTTGCTGCAGTTGGTCTTTAAAAACCATCCCACGCCCCACTGCACGTGGAAAACCTTCTGCGGGGCATTCGGCAGTCTACAACTCGTGAGTTTGTATGGCTGACGCCAGATTCGTACACAAGCTTCCGGTGATCAGAGACATGCACAGTCCAGCATAGTGAGAGGAGGACAAGGGCACGAAGTCCCATTCATGCGGAGTTGCGCATACATCGGAAGTGATGATAGTGATGGTTGGTTGCCGTCGTCTTTCGAAAGAATGAGCTTCCATGCCAGTACGTCTTGTCAGACGCAAGCGCCAGCTGCGGTGGTGCCGGAGCAAGCCGACGAAGGCGGCGCTGTAACGTGGCATTAGTCCCAGCGTCCCAGCTCACGGCAGCTCACGGTCCGGCTCACAGGTGCACCGGCGGGGCGAATCAGGCGCACCATGCGAAGAGATCCTGTATGGAAGTGGAAATTCTGCTCTATTAAGGCTGAGTCGCAAGAAACAAGAAAAGACATGAATGACAGAGCATTGCAGTTCATCAGCACGAGCTCGTGCTTTCGATGACAGCTTGTTTTATGAACTTTCGGCGTGGGTTTCTCCACAACGTACGAGGGTTTGGGGAAGGGTGCGGCTTTGTCTTCTCGATTGAAGTTGCACAGTTGCACACTACTCAACAGCCTTGCCAGGAGACGTTTCTTCTGCGGTTTCTGACGCTTTTCCGTCGGGCGGGGAAGTCTAGCCTTTCTTGGAGCCTTGTAACTGTTAGCCCGCCGGAACTTCTGGTCACTGCATCTGTTGGCCCAGACTCGAAAGCCCTTTGTTACATGGATGCGGCGGCTCCCCTTACCAGCCTCTGGATGACCATTGAATCACACCTGGCTGTCTTCGCGTTACTCTGCGAATCTCGTGCGACTCGGATGAGCAAAGCCCAAGCATGAAGGGCGCAAGAATCTGGGTCACTCACATACCAATCCAAACCTCAGTTCCTGTCCCAGTTTCTCGGCCTTATCGCCCCTACCGGCGGCGCAGGCCGCCTTGACTGAGCAATGCAATGATCGAAGTTGAGCCGTTGAGCCTTGAAGGCTCGGCCTGCTGGGCCGGCTGGGCACCAGTCCGAAGATCCTGCTGGGCCGTCTGCTGCTGCAGTTCTGATCCAGGATTGCGCTCGTTTACCGCATTCGGCCGCCTGCCCACGGGTTAGGAAAACGAAGGCCGTCCAGAACATTCACTTCGCGACCGCATCGTCGAACACCGAGCATGTGGTGGCCGGGTATCCGCCTTAGCTTTGGCTGCAACAAAGACCGTGCGAAGCCAGACATCATCCACATCATGGCGGCTTTTGTGCATAACCGGGCATAACCCATCAGAGTTAAGTTGGGTGTCAAGGTATAGAAACAGACTCAGTACTAACGCAGTTCACCACTCTTGTCTGCTGCAACGGCGCTGAAGGGAACTCTCTAGTCTTGTGCCTAGGGTGACTGATCTTGCGCGTGGAACTGCATGAACGCATTGCATTTGGACTCTGGCAAGGTGCGGGCACGACCTGGTTCTTTGGAGCGATGTCGACTTGCTAGAAGCCCGGTCATGCCACTGTTTACACCAATCTGATGGATGTGGGATTCGAAGGAGCGGCGGATCCGGAAGATCGCCTCCAAGGGGTGCAGAAACCTGCACTGGTTGAACTGATCTGATGCTTGCAGCTGCTTGCAGGTGTAGCACTGGGTGTCGTCCGCCGAGGCCGGTCAAAATCCGGCATGAGGCAAAGCCAGGCAATGACGGCTGCTTGCAGCAGCTTCCAGCAGCCGGCTTTCCAGGCCGCACTCTTTCGGCGGCCTTCCACCCGTCGGCCGACTTCTTGATAGCTGGTGGCCAGGACTGACTTGCCATTCTGGGTCAAGGGAGTCGATCCTAGCTTTGGTGCCTGCACTCAAAGAGCTTGCGAGATGCCTCAGCACGTGATGCGGCTGTTCGGACATGTTTGGCGCAGTCCGGGCTTTATGACTTTGAGGCTTGCAGGTCTTCGGATGAGGCACATGCGGAATGCAACGACTCGTGGCAAATGATACCTTGACACTGTTGGTTGTCTCCTTGCGTGCTTGCGGTGCTCTCGCGATGCGTCCAAGAGCCTGCACACTCTCTCAAGGACGGAGATCTCAGACTTTGGAACGCTGCTACCGGGACACCAATCCACGTGCCTCCCTCGGAACACAGGGCAGCAAGCAATGTGCAGCCTTCATGATCAGCCTTGTGGAGCCGGCATGACTTGCACTACGGACGGTGAAGGTAAGGCGGTCATTTCGGCTGAACCTGTTTCGGTTGTCCAGCTTCGAGGTTATGGGGTTAGAGACTACGGCTGACTACCGTTGAGCCTTCTTAAGGTCCCCCCCTCCGCCCCCGCCAGCACCATCCCAACCATCTGCAGTGAAGATTTTGCCAGCTCTCATATCCACAAGATGCTATTCAAGCTTCACCACCGACAGATGGTTTGGGAACAGTCCATACACGCCAACGATAAGATGCACAATCTGTCATGTACCGTATGGATCGTCCCACTACCGCCCTGCTAAGTATGAAACCATGATGAAACGTGACATGAGGTCGTGAATCTGCAAAACAATCCGAAATCCTATACGCGATAAGTCCATCTTCTGAGCTCCGTTCCTGTTCTGGGGAGGAGGACACTAGGTTCCCACAGCGTCCTCTTCTGTACGATTTAGGTAGGGTTTTATGGATGTTAAGATTTAGGGCCAAAGGGTCAATTTGCTTGAAGTGGCTCGGGCTTCAGGGGTTCAAGGTCGGTTCAAGCTCTGGGGCAGTTGAGGGTTCATAGGAGTGCTGCAGGGCCATTATGCGATGGAGGGTTTAGGGCAACTCCCGAGAGCCCGAACAGGCCAAAGTGGGTAGCGATCGGGTTGCACACCCACCGCACACCCTGACAGCCAGGACACTGACTCGAACACTGGTAGTATTGAGTGCATTCGACGAGGTACATGTACTGCCTCGAATAGAGTCCATACGTGGGAAAGGTTTTGACAAACGACCAAAATGGCTCGCGTGTTTTCCAAGTTCCGGTCGCCAGATTTGTTGAGGAGTTCTTGTTTGGAGACAAAGCAAAGGAAACCGGTGCGAAAAGCTGTCAGTCCACTTGTCTCGATTGTTTGGCTCATCATCGAAATTCCCCACAAACAGGTTGATAACGAGAGTTGGTACGAATGTTCAAGCAAAAAGACAGTCTGACGAGACGCCCTCGGCAAGCGTGGGCTTCCCGCTGTGCCCATCTTTGATTAACATCGCGTTCTTTCCCAGTTTCGTGATGTGCCGACTAATTTTATAAGATAGTGCAAGTAAGATCTGACACTTCAGCGCACGCCTACTTGCGCTTTCGCCACAATGCCGTGCGCATGTTGAGGTTTGTTGAAAGGAAATCGTGTTTCAGGCACAGTCAGGCTAAATTTACGCACTCGAGGTCGCTAAGGTGTGGACGGTCGCACTATGAGCCTCGGGGCTCCCTGGTGAGACATTGCAGTCCCGCTGCTCTATAAGGGTTTCATCAGTTGGGCGTAAGTCGGGGTCGTTCTCCCGTCAACAGTGCTGCCTCGCATACAGTGTTGTCCCGCTACAATCCGCTGCAGTGCCGTGCTTACTGTGGTGTTTCCACCTCCCGCCACAGTTCCGCGCATGAGCGTTGGTTTAAAGGTCCATATGTCGGCGAAAGATGCTCGATGGGTCGCAAAAGGAAAGCAATAATCCACGAAAGTTTTCACGCAACAAAGTTGGGAGGCAAGCCCGTTCTTGCGCGATGCAGCAGCGCACCCAAAGCCTGGTTTTTTGTTGAGGCTTGCGACTGCAAGACACGCTTGCATTTAACAGAAGTGCAGTTGTTTCTTTAGACCCCCCCCTCTCCCCCCGCCAGACCCACCTCAAAAAAAGGCAGAGATAGGGTTCGAGCTACAGTGGCGAATGAATGCACCCACAAGCTTCTCAACAGAACACCAATTTGTGTCTTTGTAAGTATTTTTTAGGTCTCGTGTCTTGTCTTCTTGGAAATGCTGATAAAGGTTTAGAAATGTCGAAATGCCTCTACTCTACTACGAAACCCATGAGAATTGCATCTCTCTCTCTCTCTGCACGCCACGGCCCAAGGGCCGTGTCACGTCCGCGCGGGTCCAAGGCTACCTAACTCGCACCATTTGGTGCGGGATGCCGACCCGGGGGTCCTGCACATCCGCTNTCTCTCTCTCTCTCTGCACGCCACGGCCCAAGGGCCGTGTCACGTCCGCGCGGGTCCAAGGCTACCTAACTCGCACCATTTGGTGCGGGATGCCGACCCGGGGGTCCTGCACATCCGCTGAGACTGAATCTCAAGCTCATTAACACTGAAAGAACTACGACTACGGCCATCTCACACTGTACAGCTTGGTGGCACCTAAGCATGCGTAGTGAGCCGAGCAGTCTGGAGACAACAGTCAGGCAAAGACCCGGCACACCACACAGGTGCGTTAGCATCGCTGAGTAAAGTGGGCAATACGTGACACTGTAGGACGCTTCAGGCATGTGCCCTGGAAGGCGCATACAATGCAGCAAGACTCAATCAGAATCCTTGAACAGCAACCCGTGAGCTATGCGAGAACCTCTGAAGCATGAGCGGTTCGGCTTCTGAGCAGACACAGGGCTCACAGAGAAATTGCAACGCACTATCCATACGTCGTCAGTGACTTGACAATGCAACTGGCCTCACCATAGGCCGCGAGATGTGGGCTTTTGGGCAGCATGTGGACGGCGCATACAAAGGCTGGAAACAATGCGCTACGCAGAATCTACGTTAATTGAAGGCGGATTTTTTTTTGTGTGTGTGTTTTTTTTTGGGGGGGGGTGGTGAGGGGTCAAGCCAGGCACTCACAAACAATACCAGGCCAAGATGTTTTTTTTTTGGGGGGGGGATCCTAAAACCCGAAGAAACCAACACCTAGAACCCGAAAACACCTCTCTGAGGCACAGGGCAAGACAGTCTTCGCCATCGAGGTTCTCCACAAAGCACCTGCCGCGCAGTGCGGGGGGTGGAATGATTCACGAGCCGCTGCATGGCGGGAATCTGGCACAGTCTGGACGTGTTTTTGCACGCGCTGGCGAGTCCAGCAATGCTGCGATGCGCTTATGGCCAAAGAGGACAGTATATGAAGAGCCCCCAAAGTAAGAGAACAAAACCGGGCATACGACCCTGAAAGCAGAACTCCAAGCCCTATCGACGAAGGTTCTTCGCAATGCTGTTGGCCAACCCAGAACGGTTGCCCCGGTCAATCTTGACTTGAGCCGCCACCACCTGGGTGGCAGCGGAGCTGCACAGCTCGAGAGTGGAGGCATACATTGATCTGGCTAACTCTCCCAAAAATGGATACTGCAGAGCGAAGCGGACACTCTCCCCCGACATTTGCTGGGTGACCTCACGCATCGGCTGGAAACGGGTCAATGCCTCAGACTTCGTTGCGCCGCTCATGAGCGTCTCAATGGCATCAAGCACCCTTTGATGCGGCAGAGCGGTTCTGTCCTTGTTCACAATCAGCACCCGCCGCGTGGGATCCCATGACAAGTAAGCCCACTGCCACTGAGCCACGTCAGTGGAGTCGTTGGTCTGAAGCCACCCTGCCTTGACCATGTTGTCACGCGCCTCCTGCGAGGCCGCCTCTGCTAGGTGCAACAGTCGCCGACGAAGTTCTTTGAGCAAGCATTCAAAGAGGTTGTTGCGCATAGGCACGGTGAGTTTAGAGGGCTGTGTCCTCTGTAGCTCTCTCCATCCAGCCTGCGCGCGATAAATAGCCGGAATGAGTGAAGCTTCCACTCCGATGCGAAAGTAAATCACGAAGGAAACTTCCTGCCTCATGAGGTTCAATGCATCCTCGTGCCTGAGCACGGCTCGCTGGAGCTGCGATACCTGAGTCTGCAAGCGTTCAATCTCTTCGTGGTAGGGGCCAGAGCTCCAAGATTGCCAATGGCCGGAGTAGGACGGCTCAAAGTAGCGATCACCATGCGAGCCACTCGCGAAGGGCCCCTCACGCCCCCTCTTGGGGGTACCGCGGCCCTTGCCTGCGTTGCCCTTGTCTCTGCGTTGCCACTTGGACTCAGGCTCTTCTGCGTGCGGTTTGCCAAACCGGGTCTGAGTCGACAAATGCGGGGCATACGCTGCAAGAGCATCGAAACTACGGAGTTCTTCAGGGTCAGACATGGCACTACGCTAGGAGCACTGGGCTTACAACCTACTAACCTACTGAGCTGGAGCTTTGACGAGAATCAACACGTAGCAACCACGCTCATGCTCAGGAAGTATAGCACACTGCTTCGCCGCAACATGGTCATTCGTGTAAAACCAGCCGTGCCCGACCTGAAGCAGGGCCCGGTAGTGGCCCGACGTGGGTGTCCTGCCCAAGTGAATGATAGCCGACACTATGCGATAGCTAACCCAAGTGACTTCAATACTACGTGCATCAACAAAGACCGGAACCGAAACAGAGCTTGGAATGCAAACCCGCCTAGAGTTTTTGATCAAGTGGGGATAACGGCCAAGCTGCAAGCATATGGGCTCAGTAGCTTGGTCCAATGCGTGCACATAGTGCTGAGCATGCCATTTGCTCAACATGGTCTGAAGGTCGGCTTGTGTGTCTATGAGGTCTAGTCCAATGACAATCCCAATGTCACAAATCCTAAAGCCCTCGTCCCAAACCCTAGCGGACCAAAAGTGAGAAAAATCGAGTCGCAGCAAAGCCTCAAGAAACTCAGAGGCGTCTTGTTGGCGAATTCCAAAGAACCACCCCGGCAGCAGTGCAGTGAGTTCCCTGTGCGCCGCTACGTGAAGCGGTCCTTCTCCGAGCGGATGCGCCTGGCAAAGCTGAAAGATGCTGGTTAAAGCAGGGCACAGGTGACGCTGGCTGGTTGCGTGACCGAGCGCAAGGATGCAAGCGTTAATATAGCATTGCGTGTGTGGGTTTGCCAACCTCAACGGGCAACACCAATTGGAAACTGAAAGTGTGCAAACCTGCGCAGAGTCCACCCGAACCGACCCATGTTGTTGAGACAGTGCGCCTGGAAAGCGCTGGAACATGCTCTGCGCGCTGTTAACGATGGCAGGCCGTTGAGAGGCAGCATGGCCTCCACTTCCAGAAGGGTTTGCACTGGGAGCGGCTGCCACAGGGGGCGCTGCGGAATGAGAGGCAGAAATGCTACGAAAGGCTCTAATGAGTGGCATCTGGCTCGAATCAAAGTCAAGATACGCGGCTCGCCTTTCGGACTGGCGTTTGCTTGGGCCTGATTCTTTCTGCAGCTCGTCGACTGTGTACCGCTGAGAGCGCAAGTACCGCACTGCCAGCACCTGGAATAGCGCAGGACATTGCACAGAGTGTGCCTTCGGATCCTTCGCTGTACTGCCGCAGTAGGGGCAAGGATTACGAAATGTGGCTGAGAGACTGCGAGCAAGGCTACTGGCTTCGTGCTCAACCAGATGCCATGCTGAACTGTGACTGCTACGCCAATGAGATTTCATTTTACTAGCTGACTGCAACTTCTGACCACACAGCGCACATGCGGACGTGTACTCAGTGAAAAGCTTTGTGTTGCACAGAACATCATGTATCGGTAATGTGTGTTCCGGACGGTCGAACAGTAGGGTAGCACAAGCAGTGATTCCCGGCGGTGGTTCAGGGGGATCGGTGGATTCCTGCGCCACTACTGCCTCGAATATCTGGTCCAATGAGAAACCCCTACCAAACCCGTCTTTAAGGCGTGGGCACATTCCACATGTCAAGTGTTGCTCTAGCACCTGCCAGCTGAAGAGGGTCGCTCGACAGAATCGGCATCGAGGAATACCGTGAAGTGCATGCTTATGCCTGAGAAACGGAATTTTGGCAGTTTGATTCAGCTCAGGGTGCTTCGAGTTGATGTGCATAACTAGGTTGTGGCTACCGGAGAAATATTGACCACAGACAGGGCAATCTAGAACGGCCTCAGAATGCTGACTGACACGCGTGAGCAGAGCACTGGGTGTAACCTCAAGAGCGACATCCAACCCCTCTATGACGTAGTCGATGTGTCGAGATTCAGGGTCTTTGAGCTCTGGGTCGCGCCCGGCATCCGTGTTTATGGTGTGCCTGAGACTTTCGGCACGAGAGCGCAGCATTGTAGCCAAGTCGATTCCGGCTCGCTCCAATACCTGAGCGTTGGTGATTCCTTCTTGGTAAATCCGAAGGATCTTCCTGAGATGACCACATATGCCAGAAAACAAGATGCGAAAGCAGGAAGCAGAAAGCCCCACCCCTAGTAAACCGTAGGAGAAGCAACTAAGAACACAAGCAACATAAACACGTAGGCGTTGCTTGGCCGAGAGCGGGCCATTCACGCGGAGAACCTTGTGCAGCCGTGCGAAATTTGCTTGGGCTTTTGCCTGTCTCATTTTGACGGTTTGGAGTTGGAAGTTGTGATAGCTAAGAGTAATGCCGAGGTACTCAAGCGAATCCCCCAGAGGAATAAAGAGATCACGCTTATCCCTCCCAAGTCGTAAATGAAGCGCCCCATCACGCCATCGGAAATAACGCTGTTGTGCAGCGGCAACACCCTTGCCCTTAAGACCACAAACCGCTGCTGACTTGGAGAAGTTTATACTCATACCAGCCTCGGTTAAGATGGCTATGACTTGGGATAGTTGCTGGATGGCCCGATCTAGCTCTTTAGCTGTATGCACACGCCAATAGCAATGCGTGTCGTCTGAAAACAGCGTTAAGTGCTGGAGCGACCAGCCTTCGCCTAGAATGCCGTCAATGAGATTGCAGATCCTGATAGACCAAGCAGCGAAGATCAGCGGTGCGATCGGACAGCCCTGGCGCAGGCCGCGCGCCATGGGCACAGTCTCACAGCAGGAGCCGTGAAGTATGACGCATGATGTCTGGGCATGCAAATGCACTATGAGGCGACATAGTGGCTCATCTACGCCTGCACCTTGGAGGGAGAGGTAAAGTTCTTTGTAGGGGAGAGAATCGAATGCTTTAGCCAGGTCAATATTGGCCATTAAGCCACCAATGACCTCAGCGTTATTGCGACCGGCCAACTTGGTGGTTAAGTCAGAACGATGTGCATCAAGCTGCTTCCGAACCTGATGGCAGTGTGCGGACGAGCGCAAGATTGCGTCTAACGTTGAGGCACCTTTTCTATATGCATACTGTGGGGTCCTATGTAGGGCCTGCATGATCGGCTCGGTGATGTGAGTTTTGATGATGTGCAGCAGAGCCTTCTGATCACCAGACATGAGGCCAATCGTTCTCAAGTTCTCCGGGGAGGACGGGGTCTTATTTGGTTTGGGAAGCCACGCAATTTGGACCGAAGCCCACTCAGCAGGGATCCTAGGCTCTTGGATTGCAAAATGTGCTGCAGCTACCTCCTCGAGGACGTCACATACCTCNGGTGTGAAGATAGGAACTGCTTTGTCGCGCGGTATGGCGCGAAACGCGCTCCACCAGTGCTGTGAGGAAAACAGTGCCGAGGGCACTGGAAGGAGAACAGGTAAGTTCCATTGCCGCCCCAGAAAGAGTTTGCGAGCATGGGCAGCCAGCATTGAACACTCTGCCTGCTGGTCTACCAACTGACCTGCCTTATCCCGAAGTCGGATACGTTGGGTTTGGGATTTGGGACATAAAAGGTTGACGAATTTATAGAAACCGCCCGTCAACTTGCGCTGTGCAGCCTGTTCGGCTTGTTCTAAGACTGAAAGCAACTGTGCACGTTTGGTTTGCCTGAGGTGTCGCTCTAACGCGCGTTTTGACGTTTGTATTTGTAGCCGTATGGCAAGCCGCCATGCCAGAAAGATACCGCTAGCATTACTCCATCTAAGCTGTGAAACCCGCCGCCTGAGTTGCCAAAAGCCCTTGATCAGCCCATGGGAAGATTCCCGTAACGGCATGCTGGGGCGCGCGCGGCATGATACCGCTCGCAGGCTGCCTACTTTCGCATGGAGAGCGCGCAGCACCGGTTGAGCTCCATAACCGAGCGCAGACGCTGCCTGCAAGGCGGCTTGAACAGCAGTGGTGCGAGGGCTACTCCACGGCTGCCAGAGAATCTTGATGGATGAGACCAAAGGTTTATGGCCCGCCGAACGCCACCCTGCAAGGAGAGACTCCGCAGGCTTGCAAGACTTGGCTTGGGTATCAGCCAGTGATGCGCGAACAGCCAAGAAGTCAATCTGAGACCTCCCTTTCGGATGGTGGTACGTAGCCAGCTTGCCACTCCAGCTGTTGAGGATGCAAAGCTGTTGTGCTTGAAGGATGTCCAGAAAAAGGCGACGATCATTATTCGCCGCTTCGGTGCTCGGACCGGCCAAAACTCCTTGACCTATCAGCTTGGGAACTGGTGTGACGCTACAGTTAAAGTCACCTCCAAGAACGACATGGGAACGATACGGAAGAGAAGAGAGAAGTTTACCGAGCTCAGACCAAAAGGCGCGTCGCTTCTGAAAGATATGCTGCAACTTCTGATTGTCACCGAACCCCAGGGCATGCTGATATGCACATATCAAGTCAATGTGCTGATGACCATGGAAGCATCTAACCTGCAGTAGCCTACCCGGTAGTGATTCTTGCCAGCTGATGGTGTTGGCTTTGGCGAATGAAGCTCTCACACCGATTAGCACACCTGCGGAGTTGCGTTTCAAGGATGCGGAGTGACAGAAGTGCCACTCCCCCGTGGACCATTCCATAGATTTGGCCCAATGAGTCTCTTGCAAAAAGATGATATCGATGTCCGTGTGTTTGCCTAGACAACAAAGAATCTCAGCGTAAAGCGCGGCTGAAAGCCCGTCGCAGTTCCATGAAAACACCTTGACACGAGGACCAGTGGCAGCAGGAGGAGCAATCTCCTGAGATAAAGGGAGCGATACGTTTGCATGCAAAGCTTTACCTCTGTACATGGTAGCGCCGGAGCGCTGTGCTCTCCTGATGGCACGGCGAAGTGCGCAAGCTCTAGGCGCGCCCGGGGCTGCGGCGCCAACCCTCGTGCCCACAGCGCCTGTGTTGCTTGGGTGGTTTGCGGTGAGAAGCTGTGTCCGGACTTGGGACCGGAATGAGCGCTGATCCGTATCGTTCTTAGGATCGCTTGGTGCCTTCTGAGGACCAGGTTGTATGGCAGCAGGGTTGCGGGGGGAGNTTGCGGTGAGAAGCTGTGTCCGGACTTGGGACCGGAATGAGCGCTGATCCGTATCGTTCTTAGGATCGCTTGGTGCCTTCTGAGGACCAGGTTGTATGGCAGCAGGGTTGCGGGGGGAGCTAAGTGTTGCAGGCGTGGTGGAAAGCACTGGGAAGTAAGACCACAGTGTACGCGAGGCCATGCCGAATCAGAATCCCACAACTCGCAGGAATGACTGGCTGTGCTGGGGATGACGTGCGTTGAAGGAAGCCTAGGACCACCCAGAGTCGATGCAATCAGGAGCAAGGAACGCTGCAGCAGGAAGCAGCTTTGCGTCTGTGTCTTGTCAAGATGCATTGACTAGCTGATGAATCTGCGTCTCAGCCTCTATGGCTTGGCTAGGCAGACTACACNAATCAGGAGCAAGGAACGCTGCAGCAGGAAGCAGCTTTGCGTCTGTGTCTTGTCAAGATGCATTGACTAGCTGATGAATCTGCGTCTCAGCCTCTATGGCTTGGCTAGGCAGACTACACGCAGTGAGTCAGCTTTGTTCCTCTCAAACAGAGTTGGGAAGGCTTGCAACGGCCATGAACCCTCTACCTCTACGACTCCGCCCCCCGTCTGAACCGCTCATGGCACTTCATCACCATCATGATCATTATCATCATCAAAACTATTAGCTTTGTGAACTCATGTTGTTGCTATTCTTACGGTGAATAATTCTGCATAAGGATGGGAGAATACTCAATGAGCGGATCGGGACGGCCTCGGATTTAGCACATTGTGGAGAAAAAGCCCGTGCCATGCACCCACGAGCCCCGCTCTCCATCTTAAACGCTTATAGAACCCTTAGAAAATTTATAGAAAAACTCCAAAAAACAAACAATGAACGCGTCATGGAATCGCTAACCCTAAACCCTCAGTTGTTTACGCCCCGCACCATACCCTTAAACCGTTAGAACCCGAACCCCACACCCTAAACCCCTTAGAACCCTCAAGCCAAGGCACCTTCGGCAGAGTCGCAGAGGCTGCAGTTCGAGAAGCAGCTCCCAAAGATATTCGAAACACCCTCGGTGGTCAGAAGGTTTAGGTTTAGTTTAGGGTTTTGCATTAAGGGTTTAGGGTCTTGGCGTTTAGTTAAGGGTAGGGTTTTGGGGTTTAGGGGTTTGCAGCGGAATGGCGCATAGGCGATAGTGTCTTGCGACAAGGTAATGTCCAGTACATCGCACTATGGCGACGAGCTGCCAAAGCCTGTCTGTAGAAGGCTTTCCCTTTTTTCTTTCCCACCCCACGCCGTATGAGGCGGCCAACCACCAAACCTATTCCTTTTGGAGTTTAGGCCTAAACTCATTTCATGGTTTTTTCAATTTCAATGTAGGAGGCAAGGCAAGCAGGCCAGGGCCAGGGCCAGGGCCAGGGCCAGGCCCAGGACCAAGGCCAGGCAGGGGGGGCCCCAATCCTTGTCCAGCTGGGAACCGCCCCAAATCGTGAAGGGTTGGGGTCCACAGGGCCTCCCGAAGGCAATTTCGTCGGGTTTAGGGCTGTTAATGTATACTCCTGGCGACCAATGGCGACCCCTCAGGGGTGTCGGTCCGCAGGCTTCGCAGCCTAGCAGAGCCTGCCAAGGTCTCGCTGGCGCTCGACAGCGCCCACCTACCCACAGAAGAAGAGGGCTGGTGGGCGGGTCTGGGGTGTAGTTTCGGGTTTAGGGTTTGGGGTTTAGGAGTTTAGGGGCTTCGGTTCGACACCGTCTTCGAAGTTATGTAAAGCCTAAAAAATAACAAACCCCGTGTGCTTCGAGTCGAGGGGTGTTCGGGTTTCGAGGGCTCGATGCTTTACAGTTTCGGCTCTGCGATCTCGATGTCTTCTTGTTTAGAGTTTAGGGCTTATAAGGGAGTTTCCGAAAATTAGGGATCCTACTATTCAGAATCCTATATTAGGGTTCCCTGTTTTCGGAAACTCCCATAAGGGCTCAGGGGCCAAATGTGAAACAGGGAGAAGGAGCCGCCGGTTTGCTAGAAAGCTTCCTGTGAAGGCTTGAGCAGCACGTCCCAGTCGAACGGTCATCTCTCTTCGTTTTGAGTATCATCAGGACTACGCTGACAACAGCGACGCAGCAGTAGCGGCGGCGGCAACAGCACCATCTGTAACAGCAACTACTACTATTTCTAGAGAGCTGTTAAAATTGGAGATCAGCGGAGCCCCGGTTCCTTTGACTTAGGTTCAGAGCTTGAAGGCTTTAGGTTCGCGATTTGGGGTCAACAACGACGAACACATTGGCCTTGCTGCTGAAGAGACAGCCACTACCGTCACGGGGCGACGATCCGGCACTGCTGGTGCCACTACTCCTCCTACTTCCGAGCACGCGTATTACGACGAAAACTAGTAGTACTACTGCTACAAGTACTAATGTAGGAACCTGATCAACAAATTCGCCTGATTAAACGGGTCCGTTCCGGGCGTAGGGTTCAGATTTGTATGACTTTGAATTGAACCCCAAATAAGGGTCATAAGACTCAACATAAAGACCCCCGATTAGATGGGCTCGCCTCCCCCGGACCAAAAAATCTATTGAGCTTCATTGAACCCCAAATAAACTCCATACCCCCCTCGATTAGAAAGGCTTGCGCACGAGAGCCCCATCCGAATCCCCTAAACTTTTAGGATAGGCCCCAATAAAGCTTAAAGCTTCCCACCCTCCGCCTTTAGTTAGTAAGGCTTCAAGATTACCACCCTTATTAGATAGGATCGCCCGTAAAGCCCGTATTTTCTTAGTTACCCCCTCCTCCAATAAACCCTAAAGATTATCACCCCCAATTAGAGGGGCTGCCCCCCCGAGTCCCAAACGAATCCCTCGAAGTTTTGAGATAGCCCCCAATATTAAAGCTTAAAGCTTACCAACATTGACTAGACAGGATCCCCACAGTCCCCAAATTTTCGTACCTTTTATTATAAGCTTTCGAGACTACCACTTTGATAAGACAGGAGCGCTCCTTGCTGTCTGAAAATTTAACCCCCTAACAGACTACCAGCCCCCAGTAGACAGGATCGCCGATCGCCCCCTGTGAGAAGTCCAAAAGCAATCATCAGGAAAGCTCTGCACGTGGCTCTGGGATTGCAAGAAAGCTTACTCCACGATTAAACAGGGAAGCGGCAGAGACCTGATTAGAAGGGCCCGTCCCGGGTGTGCGGTCCGATGTGGCTCTGGGTTTGGAAGGAGCAATCATAAGGACAGCTCTGCAAGTGGCTTTGGGATTGCAAGAAATCACAAGGAAAGCTCTGCTGCCGGCCAAACCGCGGAAGCCACCAGAAAGTAACGATTTCTTTATCAAAGGCCTCTTAAAGAATGCGATTTCACAAGTTCTGCAAGGCTATCCCCTTTCAGTGGCTTACTCCACAATTAAAGAAGGAAGCTGCGGAGGCCTGGTTAGAAGGGCCCGTCCCCGGCGTGCGGTCGCAAGTGGCTCTGGGTTTGCCAAAAGCAATCATAAAGAAAGCTCTGCATGTGGCTCTGGGTTGGCATGAAGCAATCACAAGGAAAGCTCTGCTGCCGGCCGAACCGCAGAGGTCTCCAGAAAGCAAGGATTTCTGTCTCAAAGGCATCTTAAAGAATGCGATTTCACAAGTTCTGCAAGGCTATCCCCTTTCAGTGGCTTACTCCACAATTAAAGAAGGAAGCTGCGGAGGCCTGGTTAGAAGGGCCCGTCCCCAGCGTGCGGTCGCAAGTGGCTCTGGGTTTGCCAAAAGCAATCATAAAGAAAGCTCTGCATGTGGCTCTGGGTTTGCAAGACAAGCAATCACAAAGCCGGATGTCCCAAGAGAGCCGATGTCCCCCCAGAGCCGGATGTCCCACAAGAGCCGGATGTCCCGCGAGAGCCCGATGTACCCCCACAGCCGGATGTCCCACGAGAGCCCGATGTCCCGCGTGGGGAAAGGGCCCAAATGACGCCCTCGGGGATTGAGCCCGCGACCCTCCCCAGAATGGCTTCTGAGACCGCCGCCCGACCACTGGCTGTCTCACAAGCNCCGCTACTCTGTTGGCCGGGGTCGGGACTGGGCTCTTTGTGCGACGAGTTGCCTGGTCCGGGTCTCGTCCTTTAAAGGCCCTTGACGACACCAGGGGCTTGTGCGGCGGTCTCGAAAGCCTTTTTGGGGAGGGTCGCGGGCTCAGTCCCCGATGGCGTCATTTGGCCCTTTCCCCACCCGGAATCGAGATTTTGGGGTGACCAAGGGCAGAAACCAAACCCGCCCAAAACCGCGCAAACCCGCCCAAACCCACCGAAACCCTCCCAAACCCACCCATTCCCATTTGCCCGTGCCCATATGCCTGTATCCCGAACACACCCGGGCCCCTGCTACTGGTGCTGGTGCTGGGACTGCTCCTGCTACTACTCCTGCTAGTAATAGTACCCCTACTACTCCCGCTGCTGCTGCTGCTGCGATTGCTCTTTTACTTGTTACGACGACGACTACTACTATTGCTACTAGTACTTGTGCTACGACTACTCTACAACAACTACTGCTGCTGCTCCTGCTATTACTACTACTACTGCTACTATTACGCCGACAACTCCGACGACCACTACCACTGCAACTGCCGCTACTACGACAACGACTACTGTTATCACTTGCACTGGTACCTAGTACGACTAGTACTACTAGTACACTACGACGACGACTACTACTACTACTATTACTACCACTACCACTACTACTACCACTACTACTACTACTACTGCTACTACTACTACCAGTACTACTACTACTACTACTACTACTACTACTACTACTACTACTACTACTACTACTACTACTACTACTACTACTACTATTACCATTACTACTGCTACTACTACCACTACCACTACTACCACTACTACCACTACTACTACTACTACTACTACTACTACTACTACATTAAAAAGGCTTTTCCCAATCTCATGAGAAACAAGCCTGACCTTTTGATAAACCCTTAATAATCTTAAGTTCACAGCCCCTGTTAGAAGGGAACATTGGTAAGAAAACAATCGTTTCCATGAAAAAAACGTACAGTGACCTTGCCCCAAGTAGACGGATTATCCCCACTGCTGCTACTAGTTCTGGTTATGCGCTACTACTGTATTGTTATTGTGCTACTACTGTACTACTATTGTACTATTGTACTACTGTACTAGTACTGTACTACTGTACTACGACTGTACAACGTTTACTGTAATACTACTGTACTACGGTACTAGTAGTGTACCTGTACCGTACTATTGTACTACTGTGCTATTACTGCACTAGTTAGTGTACTACGACTGTACTACTGTATTTTCAAAGCACTACCCACCCCCAATCAGACAGGCTTACCCGATCTCACCCGAAACAAACCTGATCTTGAACAAACCCTCATGCCCACCCCCCTATTAGAAGGGAACATTCCCAATAAAAATGTCGCACCCATGAATAAAGCTTACAGATTACCCTGCCCCAATTAGACGGGATTATCCCCACTGCTGCTAAAACTACTGGTTCTGTACTACCACTGTACTAGTACTGCTCTACGCTACTACTGCTGTACTACTACTGCAATACGACACTACTACTGCACTGCTGTCGACTACTGTACTACTGTACTACTACTGTACTACTACTGTACTACTACTGTATTACTACTGTACTACTACTGTACTACTACTGTACTACTGCTGTACTACTGCTGTACTACTGCTGTACTACTGCTGTACTACTGCTGTACTACTGCAGTACTACTACTGTACTACTGCTGTACTACTACTGTACTACTACTGCACTACTACTGTACTACTACTGTACTACTACTGTACTACTACTGTACTACTACTGTACTGTACTAATCTATAATTAGCTTTCCCCCAAACAAGGTTCTCCACACCCCCAAACAAGGTTTCCCCCAAAACCCCCCAACAATGTCTTGTTTCTTAATCGGTCCCCGGGGTTTTGGGGGGAGGTGTACGACCTTGTGACCTTGATAGCGGGGGGCTCCTACTCCTACTCCAACCGCCACCAGCCACCGCCACTGCTGCTGCTGCTGCTGCGTCTGCTCCTGCTGCTGCTGCGTCTGCTCGTCCTGCTCCTCCTGCTGCTGCTGCTAGTGCTACAAGTGCTACTTTAGTGCTACTCCTACTGCTACTGCTACTTTACTTCATCACCATCGCCGTCATCACCATCATCATAATCATCAGCATCGGCATTCCAAGAAACCCACATGCAGGCATTGATCCAAGCAAACCAACACGATCCTGAACCAAGCACTAAAATCACACACAGAGGTGCAGTCGCAACCAGAACCTCAACCCTGTAGCCCGCGAAGGGTTGGCCCAGGGACAAACAGGATAAGGTTGCTTGTGTTGCAGACGCCCTTGGCAGACGGGGTGCGAAGTTTTTCAGAGCGGAACAACAGGGATTCCGAAGCATTTGCTCCAAGTGTGAGTTTAGAGGGAATCTGGGGAATTCTCGCTTCGGGAATCCGATACAAGGGTCCCAGGGTGAGGGTGGAAGATGAACATGTTGCTTTCGACAAGCCCTAGAAAGCAGATGGGGTTAAACACCTGAATCTGCTACAAGGATTTGGTCTAGGTTCGAAACTTAGGGCCATGAATACTGTTTTGGTGGGTGGTTTTGAGTTGGGGTCTCGGGTGGGCACTGCCAATGGAGCCATAAAGTAATGACAAAGTTCAAGGCTATGTCTTGTACCTTCCGGGTTTATGGCGTTGCTTTTGGTACGCCTATACTACCAAGAGTCCCCAACACAAAGGAGGACAAACGAAAAACCATATACGGTAATAATATATATAGGGGCCTTAGTAATTACCTCTACTAGTTTGGGGGGTTCCTTATTATAACTATAGTGTAATGGGCCCAAAACCCTAGTCTAATTATTAAGGCCTCTATATTACCTAAAGACCTCGACGCGACACTCCACCCCTGCCCCCTGCACCGGGAGCCCCAGCACTTCGATCCGGGTTTTGTGACATGTTGTGGTGGGGCTTTGGGGGAGTCTGGGGTGTTAGGATTTAGGGTCTAGGGGGGCGTGTAGGGTTTAGGATATAGGGCTTAGGGATCAGGATCCAAGACAAGGAACTGAACTTTTGTAGGGTTTAGGGTGTAGGGTTTAGGGTTGGGGGATGTGTTGTACTATTGTAGCACACGGAATACGGCGATTGTTGAAGCGTCACATTGCTTTGCTTCCTGTTGAGGTACTACTCCCACACTCCTATGCCCTAAACCCTTAAAGTAGAAGCCAGAAAGTTGGAATATCACTATCCTAATGCCCTGAAGGTACAGTGTAGGAAGTACAGGGGATCCCAGCACTCTAAGCATCCGTAATCTATGTTCCAACTTTCTGGGGTTCGCTATAGGCGCAACAACCCTAGACCTTGAGACTGAGCCCCGAAAACCCTGGGCCCTAGGCCTCGACCCTAACATGCCAGCTGAGGGGCGGAAGCGGCAGTCAGTTCTCGAGAATGGCGTTTCAGGGAGTCTGGGGTTTAGGGTCTGGAGTTTAGGATTCGGGGTTGATGGTTTAGGGTTTAGGATTCGGGGTTGAGGGTTTAATATGGTTTAATTAGGGTGTGTGGGATTCAGGTTGGGTTTAGCATTTAGGGTTTGAGACCTTTACTTTTCTTAGCCGCTGAGTTTCGTCCCCGGGTCTACTCCCTTGTTAGTGGTTCAGCCTCGTCTTTCGTCCCTAGATTGGGGTTCAGGATTAATGGTTCCCCGCAGTCTTGTTTCGCCCTAGTCCGTCTTGCACATTCGTCGGTGAGGCCCGTGGCCGCGTTCGCCAAACTGAACAACTTCCGGTTTCTAGCGCATCCGGCCCGGAGCTTCCATTCCAACCGAAAAGTTCGCCCCTCTATGGCCGGAACGCAGCTGCCACCTCTGCAATCTGATGCTTTCTGCCAAACGATGGTTCTCTTTGCTTTCGCTAGGTAAATGTCGAGTATGAAGTCAGCTTTCGCCGCAGAACGCGCAGTATACCCGCAGAATGTTCAAGTCCCCTAGGCAACCCCCGAGATGCCAGAAACCCGAGGGTCCCGGGGTTTAGGGTTTAGCGCCCACAAAACCTATGAAGGGCTGAGTAGGAGCTCAGAGGCAGATCTGGCGCTGCGTCCTGCGAAGAAAACCAGAAGCCGTAGTCCACCTCACAGGTTCCGGGGTTTCGGGCTTGCTGAGTTTAGGTGTTTAGGATATGGGGTGTAGGGTTTAGGGCGTAGGGTTATCGGTCTAGTTCAGGATTTAGGCTTTAGGCTTGAGAGTTTCAGGTTCGGGGCTTAGGGTCTGAAAGCCCCCAATAGCTTAAGGAGCGTTTCATCCTGTACTGAGTCCAAGCAGGACCTGAGCGTCACGGAAGTGACAGCAACTGCTCGACAACTGCTGGCACTCAACATGCGAAGACTGTTTCGGGTTTAGCGCTCAGGCCTTGCGCCGAAGGACAAAAACCAAAGCCTCCAAACTGCCTAGGCTTGTGGAGCTAACCAACATGAACAATTGAAGCCCACGTGCACCAGCAGCAGCAGCAGGAGCAGTAGGAGTAGTCGTCGTCTTGGTATTGCATTGCTAGTGGCAGTGGTGGTAGTAGTAGTAGTAGTAGCAGCAGTAGCAGTAGTAGTAGTAGTAGTAGCAGTAGTAGTAGCAGTAGTAGTAGTACTAGTAGTAGTAGTACTAGTAGTAGTAGTAGGAGTAGCAGTAGCAGTAGCAGTAGCAGTAGCAGTAGCAGTAGTAGTAGTAGTAGTAGTAGTTGTTGTTGTTGTAGTTGTAGCAGTAGCAGCCGTCGTCGTCACCGATCGTCACCGGCGTCGTCGTCGTCGTCGTTGCAGTCGCAGTTGTAATCGCAGTCGCAGCCGTAGTAGGAGTAGTACGAGTACTAGTAGTAGTAGTAGTAGTAGTAGTAGTAGTAGTAGGAATAGTAGGAATAGTAGGAATAGTAGTAGTGGTAGTAATAGCAATATTAATAATAGTAGTAGTAGTAGTAGCAGCAGTCTTCGAGGACGTCGCAGTCGTATTCGCATTCGTCTTCGTCTTCGCAGTCGTAGTCGTAGCCATGATGATGGTGGTGCCGGCGGTGGTGCTGGTGGTGGTGCTGGTGGTGGTGTCGCGGTGGTCGTGTCGCCTTCAGTGTCGCAATTGAACCGTACCGTTGGCATTGGCAGATCTGGTCTTCGAACCATGTAAATGTAACCACTAAACTCTGAAGCCTAAACCCAAGAACCACAACCCCAAACCGCGCACTCAAATCCGAAACCCCACACTCCAGCTAGAAGCAAGTCTCCGGGAGCCTGGTGCGCGCATCTTGCACATCGTGAGCCGAACTTCCACACAAGCCGTCTACAGCTTGAGCCCAGGATCTCTTCGGATAAAGAATCGAGTCAGGGTTAAGGGTTAGGGGTTAGGGTCTAGGGAACTTGGCTCAGGGTTTGTGACAATGTCTAAGATGCAACTAGTGCTAACGAATTTCGGATTTCCATAAACGCAATGTCTGGTACTGGCTTCAAGCATTAGCTTGTTGGTCAAGTTAGACTCTAGTGATAAACCCCCTGGCTCCTAGCGTCCTTGAAGGTCTACTTGCTTCTACCAGTACAACACCACAAGCAGGATATGTTGGTGTACAACCTGCAGAAGACCTCACTCACAAATCCGAAACCAAGAGAGCAGTCAACGTTTCACCCCATGCATATGAGTCGTTTGCACCAGTCAATCAGACAGTCTTCTTGTTCATACGTCTGATATGAGTCTTTGCCGCTGTCGTTCTTGTTACTGTCGTTATCGTTGCCATTGCCGTTCTCCGTTTTTCAGTTACAATTTACGAGGCAATGAGCGGTTTAGGGTTTAGGCGGGTGTTGAGGATTATTCCAGAACCAGGATAAACCGGAGCCCCCAAACCTGAACCGCCAGCGCCCCCGAACTTGATCACGAAACCCTGGGTCGTCTTAAACCTCAAACCCGAAATCCCAACTTATAGAGCCGTTCAAGGAACCCTTGAAAGGAACCCTCTAACGCAGCCCGTCCACGGAGCCCGTCCAAAAACCCTAAACTCTAAACCCTAAAGCCCTAAACCCCTAAAGCCCTAAACCCTAAACCCTCAACCCCTAAACCCAAAGCCCTTTTAAAAGAAGCCCTGTTAAAAGAAGCCCCTTTAAAAGAAGCCCTTTGAAGGAACCCCAGAAGCCCCCAAAAAATCATCCGAGTCGTCCGGACCGGTCCACAGTCGCAGGCTGCCCAGGTGCCATCCACTCGGATGCACCAGGGCTCCCCTGAGCTTTACAGTTAGGGTTTCTTTTTTGAAGTTAGGGTGTAGGCTTTAGGGTTTAGGGGCCTAAATAATTACCAATACTGTTCTGGGGCTTCCTTAATATGGTTATAGTATAATTTATCCCAGAAACCCTATTCTAATTATTAAGGCCCCTATATTAAAGGCTTCCTTGTAAGTAACCTCTACTTTGGGGTTCAGGGTGAGGGTTTAGACTTCAGGCTTTAGGCCTTAAGGGCTTGGGGTTTAGGGGCTAGGGCAACTAGCCAATAAAGGCTCCTGAAGGGGCTCCTGAAGGGGATCCATAAGGGATTTAGGGTTCGGGGTTCTACTTGAAAGATCATGGGACTAAGCAACTAGGCTTACAAACATCTTATACGTAGAGTTTAAGGTCTGGGGGGCTAGAAGTTTTGGGGTTTTGGGCTTAAGGGCAGGGTTTTTTTGGTTTGCCGTTCAGGGCTTCTTGAAGCGGCTTCTTGGCATTTGGGATCACACGATCTCTTGTTTTGAAGGTTCTCGGAGAGAGGTTGCTCAGGGGTGCGATAAACTCTTCAGGGTTTAGATTTTCTTTTAAAGGCCCTAAACCCCTAAACCCTAAACGTCTGGAAAAGTTTTTCCAGCCATGACGGATCATTGCTTAAAGTTCAGGGCTGGTCTGGCATTAAGGTTCGCCGGATTGGAGCTTGAGACGCAAGCCTCGGGGTGTTTAGGCCTTGCCGTTCTGCAGGTTCTGGGCTTCAAGTTTGGAGGGAGTCATGCTTGTGATGAGCAGTCAGGAGCCTGTAAGGGTGCGTTTTTTGGAGCATCCGTTTATGTCTGCAGGTGTGGATGTAGCTTTGCATGTGCATGTTTGATGTGTATGTGTTTGTATGTGTGTGTGTGTGTGCCTGTATGTATGTAAGTACGCATGTATGTATGTGCTGTCATGTACATATTGCCAGGGACACATACATACGTGCACAAATACATACATACATACATACATACATACATACATACATGCATGCATGCATGCATGCATGCATGCATGCATGCATACATACAAAGATACATACTTGTTCTGAACTGAGCCGCTGCAACGATTGATTGTATATGTTCGCACTTGATTGTATGTGCCCCTGTGCTTGCTGCGCGAGTTCTTGCCAGGCTAGTTGCCGTTTACGTAATCACATACCCCCCCNCCCCCCACCCCCTCCCCCCACCTGATTGATGTAAACAGCTGCTTCATTGCTTTCAAGGTGTACTTATTTCTGAGTGTAATTACACGTGTACTCGCAGATAGGTACATATGTTCCATGCGCAACTTGCACGTAGCATGCAGTCGTTGAATCCATGCGAGAGTTCAGGATCATCCCTGCGGCGCCTCCGAACCGGTTGGATTCGATGTAACACCTGCTGCAGTTGGGGGGTAGGGTGTAGGGTCCACGGAATGCTAGTAATTGAAGGGGCCTCCACAGCTGGCAACGGCATTCCTTCTGCTCCGAATAACAATGTTGCTTAGCTGGCTATACTGTTGTGGCTGTAACCAGGGTCTGTTCTGTGTCGGCACCGACTAGTCAAGCGCTGGTGACTTTCATGATGTTACTCTCTTGTCCTGTGGTCCGGAAATAACAAGCCCTAAACCCTAAACCCGCCCTGTTCCATTGTGGGAAGACCTGACCAGAGTCCCATGCAACAAAAAGAAACGGTTAGGGCCCGCTGTTTTCCAGGGTCAACATAGGGGCCTCATTAATTAGATTAGGGTTTTGGGTCATGGTGTTGTACATTGTCGTTTAAGCTTATATTTCAGAAACCCGCAAACAACACTACTACTTGTTTTGCTGCCCCTTTGTTAGGGCCAGCCATTTTGAAGGTTCATCTAACCTTGAAATTCCAACCTGAGCGTTTAGGGTACAAAATTTCGGCCGTTGTTTGGTTCGGGTTTTTTGGTTTAAGGTTAGGGGCTTCGGGACGTTCTTTAAACCTGATTAGCCTAAAAATCATCACAGCTCAAACCGAACTAGCTAATGGCTGAGATTTGCGATATAAGGCTTGGTGCGCTTGTAGAGTTCAGGGCCTAAAGGAGGCTACAAAAAATATTTCGAATCCAGGGTTTACAGTTTAAGGCTAAGCAGCTGTACCATTCGGAAGAAGCTCGGGTCCAGGTGGGGTCAAAAGCGGAGCCTGTCAAGTGACACGCCACTGCCGAAGCCAATTTGCTGTAGGTTACAGCACCCTTAACTCTAAATCCGGAGCCCGAAACCCTTGCTGGGTCCGAGTTTCGCGGTTCTCGGTCTTAGCACTGAGCATCTCCGTCCATCTCTGCTTGAAGTTAATAGGATTTCAGCTTGCGCTCTTTGACGAACTCTTTTAACCCGATTCCGAATGGTCTTTGACATCCCCGGCACGAAACCCACCTGATTCCCCCCAACGGCTTCAGCGCTCTGATAACTGAGCTCAGGGCGAATTGTGCCTTGGCTCACGGCGAGGTCGAGCAGGTTGCAAGGTTTACGGCTTTTGGGGTTTAGGCTTCAGGGTTGGAGACTCATGTAAATAACAATTATTGTTATAAGTAGCTTAGCTGGTGCTACAGATATTCATTTACTGTATTTACTTGTTGCTGACTCCCACGGTCCTCTAAGCAGGGTGTAGGGTTGAGGGTCTTAAACTTTGTAATAACCCGTCTAGTTCCCCAAGAGTGGAAGATCAAGTACCAGGCCGAGAAGGAGATGAGGAAATGGAGGAGGGACGACAGGAAGGCCGAAGATCGGGCTGAGAGGGCATCTGTTGGAAACACGGGCAGCCGTCACGAGCAGTTTCACCCAGTGGGCATGAGCCGTGAGCAATGGAGCTGAAAACAGGACGCGTGCTGGGCAGGGCAGTGCAGTGCAGTGTAGTGTGTAGTAGAGCATGGCATGGCAGTTGCATGGCCATCACCACCACTACCAGCTATATATACCACCAACAACAACAACAACAACAGCAACAACAACAACAACAGCAGCAACAACAACAACAGTGTTGTCCCACCGCCACCGCCACCACCACCACAACAACAACAGCGGCAGCAACAACGTGCTTGCTTGCCAAGAGTGCCAAATCAAATAAGCATCCGCCCCAAACCATTTTGCAAGACAGGCTGGCTGTCATTGGTCTTTGTTGGCTCACTCACCTCGAGTGCTACACTCCCAGTGCTGCTTCGCAAAAATCTGTACAACATGTTGGTTCACCCTGTGGGTCCAGTCAACACCAGCCCACAGCCAGATAGCTCTGGCCATGCCTGCTCTGGAGCTGCAACGTCTGCTCATTCGAACTTGCCTGTCTTGAGGGCCCCAGCCACCCTTGTAACTGAATTTGGGCTTCCTCTGGTGGTCAACTCAGGCAACGAAGACACAAGAGTCTTCTCTTCACTCGTACGCTGCTCATATTTCAGGTGGTGGATGTGCTCCTGCCCTGCCAATAAGATTCATGGCAGCCTGCCTGGCTGGATCCTCCAATTCTTGTCAGCCTCGGGGCGTGCCGTCATGAACCTGCATTCTGATTTCACCCTTCCACCACGAGTGTTATCAAGGTTCTGGAGAAGTTCCCCGGTGTACGCCTGCAAGTTCTCCTTTCTGTCAATGATGTGGTGCATATGGCTGGGCCACCTGGGATCAAGCTGGGTCAAGCCAAGCCTTGTGTGATGCACCCAAAGAATGCAGCTGCACAAGCATACCTTCATCATTTCCGAAAGGACCTGCTCCCATTGGTTTCCCTTCCGAGGTCCCGAAGACGAACCCCCCAAGACCCACGTGACCTGCCTGGCTGTTCGGAATGAGAGGGGGGACCCTCCATTTCATGCGGTGTTGATGGTCCATCCAAGCACCATTGTTGTTGGGCCTCAAGCCAAAAAGCCATATCATTCCATCTTGCCTGCCCATCATACCGACATCGAAGGATGTGCGCAGACTGGGTATGTCCTGATACGTGGCCAAGGCAGTTGGTGGGTCTGGCAACAAGCAGTCCTTCATTCCATACCTGCCAACATACGCATCACTTGCAACCCATTCTTGGCAAAACGAACTTGAACAGAAGGCCTGACAATTTCACAGTGCCTGTGGTCACCGCCTTGCGTTCCGGGGGAGTGACCACGGGCTGCCCTACTCCGCTTGCCAGAAAGCATTGCAAAGCAATGTCTTCCAACCTTGGTTGCTGTGTCCTGGAGATGGCAACAAACACTGCCAGGGGTGACAAAGCTGTACGAGGTCCGTGGCCTTTCTGGCAAGATCTTCAGGATGGGATGTTTCAGCATGTGGTAGTCCAGCATAGGATCCTCCAGGAGCCGGCTTGTTGGCAACAAACGGAAGCACATGTCCATGTCAACAGGGAACCATTGAACATCAGCAGGTTGTTGGAAGGCATGAAGGTCCTTCTCAAACCCTACAAAGCCCCACTAAGGTATGTTAACACTATAAACCCTATATATACCCTATCAGGCATCCTTATTATCATCTTCGCAGGGCTTGAGGCTTGCGGTGTAGGGTTTAGGGCTTCTGGGTGTGGGGTGTTGGGTTTAGGGTGTTTATGGGTGTAGGCAAGACTTGAACCCTAAGCCCTGCCCAACAACTGCTCCCTGTTTTACTCGACGCAGAATCCCTGAACCCCAAGTCCTCATTCCTGAATCTGGGTTTAGGGTACCCTAGACCCCCAAACCCCCAGCGAACGAGCGAGTCCGGGTTGCGTCTCGCCGTGCCACTGGAAGGGGAACTGGCATGCCATGCCTCCCGCCGTGTTCGCATTGCAGCTGATGGAGGAATGCGCAGCCTCAGATCTTCCCAACCGAGACCTTTAGCGTTTAGGGTTTAAGGGTTTAGGGTTTAAGGGTTTAGAGTTTAGGGTTTAGGGTTTAGGGTTGATCCCAAATAACTTACCTTGTTTAGGCTTCTTATAGTGTGAAGTCCTCAGACAAGGTAGGGTTTTTGAGGGTCCAGGGAGAACTTAGGGTTCTGCAGGGCTCTTTAGGGCTTCGCAGGGCTCTGGAGGGCTGTTACAAAGTTATCAGGTTGAGGGTTCAGGGTTCAGGGTCTAGGGTCTTAATAAGTTATGAGGAGGTCTTAAAGAGATGTAATAGGGTCGAGGGAGCCCATGGCTATTGGACTGTCGCGCTTGGGATTCGGAGTATCGTGATTTCGGTGTTTGTCTTACAAAGGTTTACAGGTTTAGGGTTCAGACGCTCAGGGATTGGGTTGAAAGGTCAGGGTTTTGCGCTTCAGGACTTTGGCAAAACCCCTCAACCACCGTAGGACAAAATACTAAGCTGTTGCTGCACTTTTCTTACCTGTCCTTCCTTGATCTACTTCACTTGAGCTGAGTCCCGAAATCCCTAAACCCTTTATCCTAAAGCCCCGAAACCCTGAAGTCTTAAAACTGAAACCTGAACCCCAAACCCTAAAGATCCTCCACTGCTACAATTCTAAAACTTAGTTGCTGAGTTCATAAGCCCCAAAAAGTGTACACTTTTGGTTTGATAGGGGTAGTATTATCCCAAAAGTGTAAGGTGAGAGACCCTCAGACCTGGCATTGGAGGCTCCGGGTCTAGGGTTTAGGATTTAGGTTTATAAGTGTGTAGGATCGAGGATAAAGGCATTAAGACCGAGCATGCTAGTCTTCTGTCATTGTCATGCGTATATCTCTACATTACTATTCCACTACATTCGAATATATTGCATACTGCACGCTGGAGTAATGGGATAGCCGCTAACTGTTTCTGCGTCGGGTGTGGGCTTTGGGGTTAGGGTTTCGGATGGGCACATGTCACGGCCAGCTGGCTTGGGAGGTTGTCGTAAATCAGGGCTTAAGTGCGCATTTCGCATGGGAGCTCCCCAAATTTTGTGGCCGTGCGTCAGAACAAAAGCTAACAGCTCAAGGTTTCGGCTTGAGGCCCAGCTTCTCCTTTGAGCCGTCTTAGGTTCACGGGACACTTGAGAAGAGTTCCGCCGAAGGGCGGCGTAATGTCCACAAACACTCCTTGCTTCCGGGTCGTGTGCGCAGCACCAGAGCTTTTTCTCCTGCCGCGGCTTTAATATGGTTATGGCTATGAATGTGGTTATGACTATGACTACGATTCTTTAGGATTAGTAAAAAAGCAGAAATACTAGTCTAATGATACAGGGACGATGACTGACGGTTCAGACCTCTGTGCTGCGGGTTGCTAACAGACCGACATCAGATCTTGGGGTGTGGGGTTTGCCTCCCCAGAGACTCCAACATCCCCTAACTAGGGAAGATTCCTTAACTTCTGGTGGAATCTCTACCATAATTTAGGAAATATTCCTTAATTAAGGGATATTGGAGTCTCTGGGTCCCCAAAACGCCAGGGATCAGGGTTTATTGCAATCCGACGGACCTGCACGCGTAGCATTACACCTGTCACTGTAACGGTTTAGGGTTGTTTTTGGGGTTTATTAGGGTTTAGACCTTGCCAACGTTGTGTGAAGGACTGGCAGCAGACTCTCGGCTCTCTGGACGTCAGAATCTGCAATACCCTGCACCACAAACCCTGCAAGCCTCATGAAACCCAAAGTCCCTTGGACAAAACAACGTCAGGAAACCTCTCGAGTGGGTGCAGCCCTCCTCGGCCCAGGACTCCCAATGCGCAAGCATAGCTCGGCAGTCCCAGATATCCTTCGCTGATGAATGAAAGCTTCGGGTATTGCCCCCAGACAGTAAAAGTCCATGACAAGGGTACCATTCCAGGGTACCATTGAGGGCCTCATATATTTCTTTATTATCAGCATTATCCAACTGTTTCGGAGTTGGCGGCAGTATCCTATGAAAGCTCACTGCCCACAGTACCTGGCCTTCGAAACTGAAAATCTGCTCTGCGCGGGTCTATCTGTCTGGCTGATGTCTTGGTGATTTGTTACATAGTTTTAACAGAGTTTTCACCTACATGCTCACATAATTACGGAAGGAACCCCAACTGTATGGAATCATCTTGATCACCGTTCGTGCTTCTACATTATCTGCGCGTGTCTTGGCGTGTTTCCGACTGCGCATCGCTTTCTGCGACGATCTTTGTCCATCGGTCTGCCTGCCAAACTGCTTGCCTCTCTCTATTTTGGAGTTTAGGGCTATTTTTGAGTGCTCTTTCCAACTGGTGTACAGCGGGAATTCCTTACCAGGAGGAGCCTCTGGTTGGGGCCTCAGTTTGGACAACATTGACCTTAGGGTTTAGGGTTGTAGTTGGCCCTGATATTCTCCACAACTCTCAATGCACGAGCCATTTGACCAGCCGGCAGTCTGCGCCCCGCCCTCGTTCTGTAGCAGTACAATTTCACTCATTGCCACTGCCATCCTCAATGTTTTGGCGGATGCTTCTATTCTTGTTCTTACCGTTGGCATCGTCACCTTTGCACCATCACAACCATAATCACCATAACCCAACCACCAGTATTACTATAAGCATGATTTTCACTGCAGTCAGCATCAGCATCGGCACAGTACCATGCAAATGAACATCATCAACTGAATCTTCGTCATAACCACTACCATCATCATCACCATCACCATCATCATCACCGTCACCATCAACATCAGCATTGTCACAATCATCATCATGATCATCATCATCATCACTGCCATCATAATCGGGGTCATCGTCATCATCATCACCATGATCACCCGTTCCTGCATCTCGAGCATGGCACAATCATGATCGTCGTCGTCACCATCGTCGTCCTCCTCATCATCACCATAATACAGCAATATTTCGTCATTCGTCATCATAACTCCTTTATCTTCGTCAGCAGTATCCTCATCACCATGAACAACATCGAGATCATCAAGATCACCATTCTCATCGGCAAACCAACATTCGCGCCAACATCGTCATTGCAGCACAAGCCCCGCAACACTCCTGCTAGCACCTTGTTTGCGAGATGCTCTCACGTGCCCAGTCTGTTCTGGCTGCATTCCAAGGGACGGGAAGTGGTGAATGTCCTGAAGTCAACACCAAAATTTGAGGTTGGGGTTCAGGGTCACTCAGGCGACACGGAACTAAAGATACTACGAGAAGAGAACCAATGATAGCATTCGAACGATATGGAGTTTTTGATCACAGCAAACCACATAGTGACAAGCACAGTACGAAGGATAGCAATATTGCTGACAACACCCGCAAAGCAGCGGAAAAAATCGCAAAGTTCTGAACAGCGTATACTTTGTTGATTAAGGATCACTGGGCCCTGCATACGAACCTCTTAAAGAGTACAGAAACCCGTTTCCTCCGATTATCTTCAATTCCCTTTCATCGGACGCCCTAAGCCCTAAACCCTGAACCCGTGAAGCCCAAACCCTGCACCCTGAACTCTCTAATGTAGGAGCCTAAATAATTACCAATACTATTTTGGGGGTTCCTTATTATAGGTATAGCACAAGATACCACAAAACCCTAATCTAACTACTAAGGTCCCAATATTAAACCCAAGACCCTGAACCCTGAAACCAAAAAACAGCTCCGGCCTCCGACCGACACACCACCAATAGTGCACTGCTCCTGGCCGCGCCGGTTTAGGGTTTAGGGTTTTATGGTTTTAGGGTTTAAGGTTTTTCAGCTACACCAGGCTTGTTGGGCCTATGGCCTTTTTTCAAAAGAAGTGCATCGCTTGAGATACCATCCGCCCCTAAGCCCTCAGCTCCCACACCCTAGCCCCTCGCTTAAACCCTAGACGAGTTAGACCCTAAACCAATCAAAGAACCCTAAACCCGAAACCGTAAGCTCTAAGCCCTAAACCCTGCCCGCGAAAAAACACGATCACCTACCAACCATATTGTTTAATCTGCACGCATGCCTCAGAGATGCCCGAAGTTGACATGAACCCAAAGCTACTCTAGCAAGCCTCTAACACACCCCAAACCCTGCCCCAAACCCTGAAGCCTAAACCCTCAAGCCTAAACCCTAACACCTAAACCCTAAACCCTAAAACCTAAAGCCCAACACCACGCCAAGCAAATCCCGGTCGCGCCTGGCAGTCTTCCAAAGGAAAAGGCTCGTCTGCTGCGCTGCGGCAAGCGCCAGCTGCTTGACCTGAACTGCCTCGGTTGGTGAGGGTCTAAGCACATGACAGAGCGCCCCGAAGACAAATTAGAATGGTGTTTCTAGTGTTCCTCTCCTGAGCTCCTTTAAGGGTTGCCATGAGGGTGCAATCTAGGGTCCTTAGTAAAAGACCAGAGTGCTGGGGCACAATATTAGGAGCCCTCAAGCACCGTCCTACTGATTATTCATTCAGGCTTCTATATAAACAAATCCCAAGCCCAATGCCACAAAAAGCTAAACTCAAACCCTAAACCCTCAACCCGATCTCTCAAACCAACAGCCTAAACACCGAAGGCCTAATGCCTAGCCTAACGCAAAAAAAATCGACAACCGAAGCCGGAAATCTCAACCTCCCGCCCAACAAAACGCCAACAGCCCCGAACAGGAAACTTTGAATCCGACCAACACAAAGTTCTCAAGGCCTATACTAGCCGCGACCTTTAGAGGAACTCTTGAAGAATTTCTTAAAGGAACCTCCCCCACTTCATCATAAACCCTGCGGAAGGCGCAGAAGTAGCCACCGGAGGAGTCCGTGCGCCAACTCTCTGGGCCTCGGGGAATACGGGGGTTCAGGCTTTGGAGGTTCAGGGGTTTAGGCTTTGGAGGGTTGGGGTTAAGGGTTTAGGGTTGCGGTTCAGGGGTTTAGGGGCTTGGGTGGTTTCTTGACAAGTGCAGGTCGAAGGTCTGTCTCAGTTTGGGGATTTAGGGTTTAGGAGAGTTTAGGGTTTAGGGGAACTTTATGGCTGCTTGTTCAACGTCGTTCAGTGCGTTTTAGGGTGGTCTATATAGGCTCGAGGTCGTATTCGGGTGTTTTGGAATTTACGATTTGGGATGTGGGTTTAGCATGTAGGGTCGCCTGAGCTTTAAGATTTGAGGGTTCAGGCCTTTCGGGTTTTAGGCCTTTTGCTTCAGAGACAAGTTGAGAGCGTTAGGGTCAGGGATATCAGGGTTTGGGATGTAGGACCTTTTAAGCTCGTGGGGTGTATTGTCGAAGAAAGATGCAAGACAGGCGCTTCAAGGGTCTGGATTTCCGACCATAGGTTTTCTTGAGGGTTTGGGGTTCTGGGGTTTAGGGCTTTAGGGTTTAGGGCTTTAGGGTTTAGGGCTTAGGGTTTTAGGGTTTGGGGTTTTGAGGTTCAGGGAAAGGAACTTCCGGAATTGAAGGTTAGGAGTTCGGGGGTGGGGTGAGGGGTTGGGTAGCCTCCGGGTTCCAAAGATTCGAACTATTCGTTAAAGTTTTGGAAAGTTTGGGAAGTCGGAGTTCGGAAAGAAGTGAATGAAGGTCTTCCCTACACCCTAAACCCTAAACCGTGGTTCGGGATGTAGATCTACATGCAAGGCTGGGGTTCAGGATCGGCTGGAGCCTCTTGGGTTCTCCGGTTCAGGGTTCAGGGTCTAGGGTTGCCTTAAGGAGCTTAGGGTTTGGAGTATTTCGGGGGTTCGAAAATTGATGTCCGTAGATCCTGAACCCTAAACCCTCACCTAAGCTCCAACCAGCTGTACGGCTGCCAACCCTTCTGCCAACAGCTAACGAGTCAGAGTTTTGCTTTAAGGGCCGTTGATACCTCAAGTGTGAAGGTTAACAACGACTTTTCAGACAAAACTTGACAATCATGAGCATAACCACAGACTTGAACCAGCGGCCTTAACTTCCGCATCAACACATGCAAAAGTTTACCGAGAGAGGTATCGCAGAAACCCTAAACCCCAAACCAATGCAGATCTGTCAAACATCCTCCGTATGAGCCCCGGGCCCTCAATACCAACCCTACGCCTGTAAAGGAGTTTACCTTAGGGTTTCGGTACCAACTAAACCTACTGTAGGGGCTGAGTACTTAGCAATTACATCACTTTGTAGTCCCTCTACAATTCTGCCAGAATATGCCCCAACACACTATCCCAACTACCAAGCCTCGGGGTCAAACCCTTTGCCCTACACTGCGAAAAAAAAAGCGAAGCTGCTGTGCTAAACAGGCCATAGCAGGGAGTTCAGGTTTTAGGGCATACGGCTTTGAGCTTGAAGGTTTCGTATGATAGGCTTCAGTTTAGGGTAAAGGGCTTAAGCTGCAGGATTTAGGGATACAGATGATGGAATCTTGCCAACCACCATATGTTCAGACCCAGAGCCCCTTGACACATAGCACAGAGGCTGGTCCCATCTTCCCGTCGAGAGTCACTCGGTCCCCTCATCATGTGCGCAGCGCGACATGTGACCCCAAACGTGATCTCTGTCCTGGGCATGGAGCAGATGGCTTGCCTTTGGTTAGTAGGGAATGGAGGAATGGGGTACAATTATAACTACTATTACTACCATTCTTCCATTCCCTACTAACCAAAGGTAGGATTGTCGGGATGTAGGACTGAAGGTTCGGGGTGTAGATCACTGGTTGCCACACAGGGCCACCGGCCATCGCCGACTGCGTCTGACGAAGGCTCCTGCTATGTTTCCCTTCAAAACCTGTCAGGATTTTGGGCTTACTGTGAAGCACAAAGTGATGTTTTCGTCATCTAGCCAAGATCCTGATGCCAAACACAAAGCTTCACACTAGTCCTTCCCGGAAGTCCCTTTTGTGCCAAACGCAGGTCGCCGACTGACGAGGCTTTTGGTTCGAGCATGGAAAATGGCTCGTTGTGACGAGGCCGGATCCGAGCTTTTGTGTTAGGTTCCTTAGCGTCTTAGAGTTACGGGTCTGGGGACCATGCAGGGCCGATTCTCAGTGGCCACCACTGAACACTGCCAAGAGTCGACGTAGCTGCTGCAAAATAGAGGCGGCGTCTTTGCTTCTTTGCAGCAATACATTTTCTTCTCCTGCGGTTGGACTGAGATTCCTGTCCTAATATAGGGGCCAAATAATTACATAATGGGCCCCAAAACCATATTCTAATTATTAGGGCCCGGATAGTATGCTGCTTCCTGTCTACGAAGCCTGTGAAGACTCCAAGCATACCATGGAACCCATCATCCTGCTATGTCGACCTCCAAGAACGCTGAAGCCGCAAGCCTCCACCCCAAACCCTCCAGCTTAAATCGCAAAACCCGAACCCGGAAAGACCCTCAAACCCTGTAAACCAAACCCTTTCGCCTTAAGCCCCATGCAAAGCCCAAAGCTCCGAAAGCTTGAACCCCAAAACCCCTCCACCTTCAACCTCAAAACCCCTTAAGCCCTTGAACCCACGAAATCCCACTCCCTGAACATGCCCCATGCCATAATGGAGGGGCATTCATGATTAGAACAGGGCTTTGGCGTACAGTATAGTACAACTATATTAAATGAACATAAATTAAGGAAACCCAATGACTAACATTCTTCATGATTCCGAGCCCTAAACATGCGCGGTGTCATAGCTTCCCACAGATCGTCCTCTGGCCACCACTTCCATCGGCCCAGATTGCGTTTGCAATCCCAAAACTCCTAAGTCATAGGGGCTCCTACTATAGTACCCCAAATAGTAGGATCCTTATTATAAGGACCCCAAAATAGGGTACCCCTAATTTTCGGGAACTCCCAAGCAGGAGTTGGGATTAGTGGGACCCTTGGGGATGTAGACCCTCTCAGAAGGTCCCTTTTAAGGGAGCCAGAAGTAGGGTTAAGAAGGGCCCCCTTTAAGGGGGTCTTCGTAATACTACCTAGGACGGGTTTGCCAGGGTTTGGGGAGAAGGGCTCTTTGGGCCGTAAATCCTACCGTTTGGGGCTTATGGCGTGAGGCTCTTGGGGCTCAAAAGCATATCTTTCAGCCAGTGAGATTTCAGGATGTAAGAGCTCAGCAGTTGAAACTCTAAAGGGTGCAGGGTTTTAGGGCTTAGGTTTCACGTTCGGGGTTTAGGGATTAGGGCTTTCTTTCATGCAATGGATTAGGGGTTTTAGGGCTTAAGGGTTCGGGTTCAGGCTGTGATTTGCAGTTTAGGGTCCAGCGGCCAGAGACTCGGTGGGTCAGGGCACTGGGCCCGGACTACAACCCTTCTATTTGGGAGTTTCGCAAATTAGGGGTACCCTATTTTGGGATCCTCATAATAAGGATCCTACTATTTGGGGTACTATAGTAGGGTCCCCTATTTTCGGAAAATCCCATTTGGGCAGTCGGACCAAAAACCTTCGTCATTCATTTGCCTGGCGAGCGGCTGGCTTTGGGTGATGTCCTGGCGCATGGCCAAGACCCGTACCCATAAACTGAAACACCCTGTGTTCTGAGCCCTAAACCCTAAGCCCCGAACCCCAAACCCCAGCAAACTTCAGCACTACTAATCACCCAGCAGCCAGGATCGAAGCTGATCTGTCAGGCCTACGCCGCAAGATAGTGGGGCTAAGAGTTGGAACAGAGCTTTGGGTGAATATTACAATATGATGTTCGGGATTGCTGGTAAAGACTGTCTGCAAAACCTAAAGCCTTCCCAACAAAAATCCAAAACCCTTCGTCATGGAGTCCTTGAAGAGCAGTGTGGCCGATGCGACACTGCTCCTTTTCGGACGGGACTTCACACTTACTCGCTCTCTGTCGGGGAACATGGCACTGTACAGTCTGCCATGTGGCTTCCTTGAAGATAACTATGATTTTTTAGGATTCCTGACCAAACGGATCGGCAAGTCAAGTACATTAAACCCCTAAACCCTAAACCCGAATCCCTAAACCCTAAACCCTAATCCCTAAACCCGAATCCCTAAACCCAAAGCCCTAAACTCCCTAAACCACATATGCTGAAATCCTAAACCCTCGAGGTGAGGGCGAAGCTCGGATGCCCGGCCAGTGAGGGCCAAACTGGGGATGCCAGCAGCTAGCTGTTTTTGAGCGTCTTCATAGATGGATAGATTGATTGATAGATTGATAGATTGATAGATTGATAGGTAGGTAGGTAGGCAGGCACGCAAGCAGGCAGATAGGAAGATAGGTAGATAGGTAGAGAGGCTAGGTAGGCTAGGTAGATAGGTTGGTTAGGTTAGGTAGATAGGTTGGTTAGGTTAGGTAGATGGGTTAGGTAGGTAGGTAGGTAGGTAGATAGATAAGTAGGTAGGTAGGTAGGTAGGTAGGTAGGTCGATGTAAAAACGGAAACACGCACCAAAGTCCTTTACAATATGTCTTCTTTGTCTTGATCTCGTTCTTTCATTATAAGATGCTTGGTTATATTATGATATATTATAGTATATTAGTATAGTATAGTATGCTGTATGATCGCAGTCTTTTTACACAGCTCCTGGCAGTCTTCCACAGGGTAGGGGCCCTCCGAGGACGGCCGGCAGCCGCCCTTGGCCGGGTCATCCTGGCCGGTACCTGGGAGTTTTGGGAATTTCTTGTGCTGTAGAAATTGAAATTATACTCATTATAGCTAGTGCAAACAGACAAAAACAGAAAACAAACCGTCTCAACTGTTGTGCCAAAAATATCTCGAAAACATTCAGGAAAGGCCATTAATAAGCCAATGTTTGGTCAGGCATTTTGGAGCATCTTGGGCTTCTGGAGTTCTGTGTTTGGTTCTTTGGGGTCATGGTGCGAGGCTTTGCGAGAAGGACCTGATTCAGAGAACTACCGTACTCTTTTGGTTTCACCGCCTTCGGGGGCCCAGGAGTAAGGGCTTAAAGGCTGGTATGTACGGCTTAGAGGTCAGAGTTTGGGATGTAGGATTTGGTAGCTGATACGCCAAGATCAAACGCTTCGAGACAGAGGTTGTATGTTGATACTAGCGCATGCTCGATGGCATGGTCAATCGAAACTCGACGAAAGAACCTGCCGACAACGAGTTCCGGTCACTGGCATGACTTTTAGGAAGCTCGTCGAACTCGCCTCACCTACTCACTCGCTCACTCTCAGCGTTACTCTCGGTGAGACCAGCTGTCATAGGGTACACCGGGAAAACATTTGGCGAAGAAGGCAGATGACAACTGACACAAAAACAGCGACTTGCCATTATCGTCGGACCATTGCGGTACGATGACCCCACCTGCAACGACGAGGATGACGGTTGCTGCAACCAGTGGTCACATGCTTCGGGCTGGCATGACAGTCGGTCCCTTGTCTATGTACATGGCTCGAACCGCACCCTGTCTCAGAAACGGCAGTAGCAGGAACGTGCCGATCGAGAAAGCACGGCGACCGCAAGCTGAGCATTGGAGTCACAGGGCATCTCACCCCTTGCGGAACCGCACCGGTCCAGGAGCCCTGGGTCGAGACGGTAGGGGCCGGTAGAGGCTAGGGTTTGAGGGTTTAGGGCCTTAGGGGTTTTGGGTTTCGGTCCATGGGGTTTAGGGTTTAGTTTAGGGTTTAGGGTTTAGGGTTTAGTCCAAGCAAACCATAAGGACCTGGATGTACTCAAGTAGAGGCACAGAGGTAGCCGCCGCTGGGCCCAGTCAACCAATTGTCCGGGCCTCAAGAGGCTGTTGCATTCGAGCCGATGCAGGGGCCTTAACATGTGAATAGGGTAATGGGGTATATTCTACTAAGCGTACAATGAGGACTGTAAAGTGAAGAGCATCTGTAATTATTCCGACTCCTGTATTAGTTAGGTGATCGACGGCATAGGCTCTGGTGCTTATCATTTGACCTGCAGAAGGTGGGCTTCGAAGTTTCGGTTCCGGAGTGCAGAGTGGGTTTAGGGCTAGGGGTAAGCTATTAAGATTACAGTTTTAGGGTATAGGGTGAAGGGCTTAGGGTGCATGGATGTGCAGCAGCAGAGAACCTTCAAAACTGATTTGGAAGTCGGGCCTCCGTAAGCCTTCAGGGTTGGCAAAGGGGAACATTTCAGGAGAACAGACGTCTCATGCAGGTAATATAGGGGCCTCAATAATCAGAATCAGAATAGGGTTTGGGGGCCATTATACCTATAATTATAATAAGGAGCCCCAAAATAGTATAGGTAGTTATGAAGGCCCAGAGGTAATTATTAAGGCCCCTATATCCTGTTGTGGGATGCGCTCATCGCACAAGCCGGGCTCGTCGGGTCGTCAAGGTCTTCGCCCTACTCAGAGTTACTACGATGACCTGCATTCTTTATCATCGTCGTCGTTAGCAACAATATCATCAACAGCAACATCACGAAGGCCATCACCAACAGAATCGTCATAATCCTCTTTCTCATCAGCATCGGGCATCGCCGCCGCAGCAGCAACACCAGCACCACCACAACCCGGCAGCACAGCCTTCTCGGCATGATCCGCTCGTGCATCCCTGGGCGCCGGGAGCCGGACATGCCGCTGCATCCTCGGAGGAGCACCGGGGTGGGAGACCTGGCGACTCCTCACTTTCCTGAGATGGACAGGCTCGGCAAAGAGAATTCTTCAGAGCCGTGGGAGTGGGGATTTGGAAACATCCCACCTTGCCACCGCATGATTGGGGTGGACTAGGCTTCTGGCCCGCTTGGTTGCTGTAGGCCCTCTTCGCTCTGAATACCAGTGTTGGTGTTGCACATGCTTTGTCATTCGGATCTTCAGCAACATGTACCACACCTTGACTGTGACAACATCTTCAACACTGCCGAGTAGGCTCTCGCTATGGATAGCATGAACAATGCTGGTGACGGCTGGTGCCAGAAGGATGTTCAGTGCCTGAATGATGAAAATATTTCAAGATGTTGCCTCAAGCTGCGCATAAGCAACTCGGCGAATCTCTTGACAGCCGCACATGCGCAACGAGAGCGACAGTGGCAATGCGCTCTTGCTTCAGTTTGGTGCGTATCTGCTCTAATGAAAACCCGGCACCAGGAACCCCAAATGCCATCACTCTGTCTGACTGGAGACGAGTGACGCCGAAATGCCCACAAACGTTCTTGGCCTGCTCGTCGTGCTGGCAGCAGTACTCCTTCTTCTCCTGATATCATTCAAGCTCTTGCTCATGAAGTGTCAACGAATCAGAGTGGCCGTGCTTTGACTGGGAGTTTGGGTTTACCCAAACAGTCATTGACATCGTCTGCGCGTTGACCTTTGGCCATCGTTTGCTTACAGAAGCAAGTCGCAGAAACCGGCAATATTTCTATTCATCCTCCCTGAACCCTAATACCCTAAACCCTTAACCATCCTAAACCCCGCCCCCTGCAGCATGCAAAGCCCGGAACCTCTGGCCACCATTCCCAGCGATCGAGATGGCGTCCGCAATTCCAAATCTCCTCAGGAGCACAAAAGCTTTCGCTACATTAAACCATATCGTAGGCAACTTAGGGTTTAGGGTTCAGGGGCAAGATCTAAACACACATAGAACAGCGACAACGCAAACTGCTGACATGATTTCTTCCTGTTGCTACTTTGAGAAGTAATGCCACTATGAATGTAATAACCGGTTAAATTCCGCGATGCAGCGGAACGAATTTCGTGGCGCCAAGCCGGAACCAATGGCTGATGCTTGTAGCTTCAGTATTGGAGGGCTTGCATTAGGAAAGATAAAGGAAGGCTTTTGCAGTGCTTGCATCTGTGGAGGAGTATTAATAAAACAACGAGGACCAGCTGACCTGTGCAGCAGTTAGCGGCGGCCTTGAATCCCCGTACTGGTGGGGCCGTCTAGATCTTAGGTAATGCTCCCATAAAACAAACGTCCATGATAAGGGCACCACTCAGGGCCCTATATATCTATACTTTAAACATTCCAACTGTTACTTAGGTGGGGTCAGTACCCGATAGAGATCCTAGACCCTAAAATCCTTCAAAAAAAGCCTGCATCCTAAACGCAAAACCTTGCACCCCAAAAACCCTGAAACCCCAAGACCCTAAACCCTGAAGCCCAAATACAGGACAGGTCGCCGGTTCCGGCGGTCCAGAAGTGTCGCCTGCAAGGCATGTGAGGCTCCTGGTTCTACAAGGTTTCTTCAAGGGGTGTCTCAGGGTTCTAGAAGGGTCCTATAAGGAAGTGGAAAGGGTTCCTAAACCCTAAACCCTGGAGGCGTTCCGGCTACATCTCCAACACCGGAAACATTGGGGCCCAGGGTTCTCGCCCTAGGGCGAGTTGCTTCGACTTTAGGGTTCGGGTTTAGGGCTTAGAGTTTGAGGGTTTAGGGTTTCGGGTTCTTTTGCACAGTCCGGCGGTGCATTGGACACCCTTTTTTATGCCGAGGTGCTATCCGAATCGGAGGGGCAATGTCCGATGGTGCATTGAACCTGACGCCAGGGCTAGGTCGGCTAGGTCAGGTTTCGAGGTTCAGGGCTTAGGGTTGGCAAAAGGCTTGAAATGCAGCGTGATTTTTTTGGAGCCACCTCTTATGGTTCAGAACAGGGGCTGGGTGCTGACAGTTGCAAGCTTGCAGGCTTTCAGGGAATCGAGGGTCTCCGGAGTTGACGACGTGGGAACTGAAGTTGAAAACCCTCAAATCCTCTCAAGCACCCTTGAGACCTCCCTTGGAATCGGGTTCGCCCGGTGCAGTAGCAGCTTGCATAATTGGGAGTGTTGTGTATGTGTTCGGGGTTGGGGTTTCAGTATTCAGTGTTTCTTGTGGCCTGGCTACTGATTTTAGCTTAAGGTTCCTGGTTCCAACCGCCACCACCGCCACCACCGTTACCAGTTTGCACAGCACTTACAAGCATGAATGCATAATCCCTTGAAGCATGTAGGAATTCCGAAGAATTAAACTCGAAACACTACCATTCTGAGCCGTGAACCTGTTAACGTCTCAAGCCCGAAAACATCCGAAAACCAGACACCCGAGTCAAACCCCAGAACCCGAAGCTCAACAGCAGTAAATAGACGCGGCAACCCAAATAAATCCAGCAAACGTAATGTAAACCCTCAAAGGTACCCGTAATACCAACACCCTAAACTCTTAACTGAACTCTAATAAGGAACTGAATCCGAAACCTAAACCCCCTAAACCCTAAACATGAACCCGGCCTGACAATCCTCCAAAGTAAAGGCACCCGAGGACGACGGACGACAGCCGCCCTTAGCTGGCCCATCGCTACCTCGGCTCTCGAGAGAGATAGGGTTCGGGTTTAGGGTTTGTAACAGCACGCGCGCGGTGGGCGCGCTTCTTCAGGAATGGGGACGCACCCACTTATCGCGCGCTTGCGTCAGCATGTAGTCCCGCCCCAACCACCCCAACTAAGGGTTTGCTCTCTGCTTCCCTTCGCAGTCTAGATGGCTCGGCCCGGAAGGCCCCGCTCCCTGGAATCTGCCAGCCTGGGGGATTCTCCAAGGTCGCCTTCTAGGACCTGTGGTTGTTTGGGGCATAACGGGCTCACGCCCTTATTGTGTCCCCGTATACCGGGAGGCTTTACCCTCCCTCACCGTCTGCAAATGGTCAACAGCACTTTCGGCAGTTTAGAGTTTGGGGTTTAGGGTTCAGGACAGAAACCCAAAATACAAAACAAACTGAAAGGCTTTAGCGTTTCTCTGGCAGGATTTTGAAACATATTGCAATTCTTCGAAATACCAAAGGCCTGGCCACAGAAGAGGCAACTAAACCCTAAACCCTTCTGGGCCAAGGCATAAAGAAGTGGATTTTGCACGATTCTAATCGGACCTTTAAAACAATCCGCACTCGTGGTTCTTTCGATTCCCGGGCTGTCGGTGCTATTTTTCAAGGACCTGGGCAGAATCTCTCTCCTGCACAATGCGTTTCTTTACCCCTCCCCCCCCACAGGCCTTTCATTGAAGACTGTATACGTTTTAGGGCTTAGCGCATAGAGCTTTAGACGTGTTGGAGGGCTGTGTTGGTTTAGGCTTGCGGGTCAGAGTATGGTTCACGTTGCGGAAGGCTGCTGCAGAGCGGTGCTTGTTCGATCGGCTTTGGTATGTGTGATGGTTGTTTAACGTTCATGTGGCTTAAGCCTTTGCTCCAGAATTTCATCTTGTGTGTTGGTTCCAGTTCAGGTCAGGGTTAAGATATTTAAGGCTTAGGGTGTAGGGTTTCCGATCAGGGCCGTCACAAAAGAACAGAAGTAACAACAGCCAAGGCAACACTAGTGTTTCAATAGCAGCTCCAATACTACCTTCACTACGACAGCATCAGCAAGTCCTCAGCCGCAATACTGGCATTTAAACCCTGGACCCTGGACGCCAAAAGGAGAGTCAATCTGATATTATACTATATTATGCTATACTATCTTGTAGTATTTTCTACATTGTTCTACACTCTATTCTATCGCCTATTATGGTATATATTATGCTATACTATAGTATACTCGAAACAATACAAATTCATTTGCCTCGACGCACATTCTGCGACCTCTTTGTGGACCCTAGGCTCAGCCCTGCTCTAGTCATCTGAGCCGCAGTAGTAGCCGCCAGTAGGTCCTGTGTGCCACTCCGGGGGGCCTGGGTGAAATTCGGGTTTGGGGGTAAGGGTTCAGGGTTAAAGGTTGAGGGTTTAGGGCCTACCTCCGACATCCTTAAATCCTTGAACCCTACGAATACTTTCTACATCGAGGGTCGCAGCTTTGATAGTGTGCGCGCACTTGCACCAGTGAACAGGCTGTAGCCTGCAAGCGGATCGCTAACAGGCTTCCGTCAACTGCTCGTGCGGAGCATCCTTGGCCAGGAATAGAGCTGGCGGCGGATGCTTGCTAAAACAAACCAGTGGGAGTATCTTGCGGGGTTGAATGGCTTGCACCGAGGTCATCATCACGATCATCATTGTGGTCGTCATCAACATCATGATTAGCGTCTTCGTCCTTGCCCACCACTGCGGTTAACATCTTCGTCTTCACTCCTACGTAAATCACGAAGGCAGACCAGAACGCTCAGACTCACGTACAATCGCAGAGCGACTTACAAAACAGAAGCCCTAAACTCAATACTCGTAAGCCTATGCGCCAGACCTCATCAAACCACCCAGACCTCAGCCCACAGAGCCCTCTTTACAATCATCACACGAACTGGTTCTAAACGCATGTTAACTGAAAAAGGAGGGCACCAGCATAAGGAGCCGGCAACTTGTGCCAACATGATCTTCGCACTCTTCGAGGCCAGAAGAATGCCCCTAGAAAAAAGTGAAAGCTTTCTTGGGGGCAACCCAGACCCTAAAGCCTCAACTCCCAACCACTCTCCTTTACTACTTCAAACCCAACCTTCGAATAGTGTTGATATCCATAGTATTAGTATTCGTATTAGGCTCGAAAGGCAAGTTCGGAATTCGGTGTTGTTACCCGCTTCAGACTGCCAACGTGTCTTGCAAGTTTGCAGGGGTCTTTTGAACTTCAAGAGTGTATGGTTTGGGGTTTAGGGCTCAGGGTTAGGATTTAAGAAAACTGATTGACTTGATGATAATTTGGATTGAACTTGTTTTGAGTTCAATGATGTATACGCCCCTGTTTGCTTTTCCTTGTTGTAAGAATGGAATTTTTGACATTGCGGGAAGTTAGTTTTTGAAATTTTTCCCGCACGAAAATTCACCTGGAGGCTCGTGCTGTTCCCAACGAAATCGGTCAATGCCAAGCATGCCGTAAGCTGACTTGAATAAGGGGTTCGGCAAGGTAAGGGGATCTCATGTAGGGGTGCTTAAAGTAAGGTTCTCACTGTTTGAGGTCTTCTCTGGGTTTGTTTCGTGAAACTTGAAACCTTGCAAGCTTCAGAACTCACGCTCTAGGACCGAGTGAACGTGCAGCAAGGTCCGAGTCCTCACAAGTAAGGACAAGAAGGCCTTCTCGCATACGATGGATGCGACAGGGCTGTTCTCCTTGGATATGCAGGTTTAGGGCTTATGGCTTTTCTGTTTGGGCTTTAGGGTTCAGGGTTCAGGGTGGCTTCGGGCATCTACGTTGTAGGTGTCACATACCCTAAACATTAGAATAGGGCCTTGGGGTAAATCATACTTTGACTATAACTTTATCGGGACTCGGGACTCTAAGGTGATGTGGTCACTCATTATCGGTACTTTGGTTTGGGTGTAGCTAATCACCTCTGCGCGTGTATTATCCTTTTCCGGGCAAGCTTCGCAACACCACTGCTGCTTCATAGGGCTCCACTTGCCCACATATTCCAGGTCCTCATAGCAGTCGAAAGGGACCTCAGTGGCTGGCGTTAGGCATGCAAGCTCTTATCTGACCAAGGGTTTAGGGTTTACCTTATTCACTGGGTTCTGGCATCCCTGATGCAAGGACAGCAATGCCCCACCTACCAACAGCAGGCATGTATGAGGCAAGTCGGCCAGGAACCTTTGTCTGTGAAGGGTGGGAACACCTGCAGAGGTCATATGTGCAAAGTCCTATGCTAGAGTGTAGCAGTGGTTTCCTGCCCACTATTGGGGCCTTAATAATTAGAATAGGGTTTGGGGCCCATTATACTATATTTATTTATAGCAAGGAACACCCAAAATAGTATAGGTAATTATATAGGCTCCTAAAGTAACACCGAGCTTTGGGTTCACGGTTTCGGCGATCCCAAGGGCAGTACTGAAAATGGCGGGAGGCCTGGTTGGCAACTCGTTGAGCTAGGAAACCGACCATGATCACATGTTATAATATATATATATATATATATATATATCTGTATATATATATATATGTTACTAATATAATATTTTCCTTTTACAGTATAATATAGTATAATATAATATACGTATGTATATATATATATATATATGTATATGTATAAGTATATACATATGTATGTATGTANATATGTATATATGTATATATGTATATATGTATATATGTATATATGTATATATGTATATATGTATATATGTATACATGTATACATGTATATATGTATGTATATGTGTATATATATGTACAATGTAATGTCTACTATGTGATATAAAATGTACTGTACATATATGTATATTATACATATATACATAATTAACAGAACTGGGAGGGTCTCTGGGATAAGAAGACAAGAAGCGGCGCACAACAAACAGAAGGAGAAGTGCCAGTAACAGCATCAGGCTCCACACTATCCTCATCGCAATGGTCACTAGCGCCACCACCACCACAACGACAACCACTGATAACAAGAGCGAGGACCAATCATACTAACAAACACAATAAATACGATTCTACAACGGCTCCATCAGTGCAACTACCACGATACAACAATCACTAAAATAACGATGACATGGGCAGACCCTCTCAGCCAAGTCTCTGCCAGATCCCCACCGCCTGAAGCCAAACATCTTAGGGCTTAGGAAGTTTCGGGTTTCAGGTTTAGGGCTTAGAGTAGGTAGCCTTCAAGGAACCCTTGCAGGAACCCTTTAAGAGTAAAGCCCTCCACCCCACTCCAGCCAAAGCCTTCAAGATCAACTTTTCACATCAAGAGAGTTTGGAGTTTAGGGTTGTAGGGCTTGAGAGTTCAGGGTCTAGGGAGCTCCAGACAGTTGCATTGCGTGACCTCCCACAGATTCTAGAGTCTCGGCTTTCAGTCTTTGTTTGCGCCTCCTCAAAGCGCGGGGATCCGGCTCATGCTCTTGGTGCTGCCGACTAAAGCATATATACCCCATACACCCTATGCACCCTGCAGACCCTATAAACCCTAATCCCAAAACCCTGAATCCTAAACCCTAGAACCTTAAACCCTTAAAAGCTTAAACTGCTTACAGAACGCACGGTGAGGAGGATAGTGCCCTTCCCACCGAAGATGTGCCTAACCGCACGCCTTAAGCTCGACAGCCCAAACCAGGGGCCCCCAAGCCGCCATGAAAAAAACCAAACGCTCAAAAACGTTTAGGGTTTAGGGTTTTTTTTTAAAGTGCAATGGCGTCTTTCTGTCGCAGCACGAAAGCCGCAGGAAGTCACCTGCCACTCAAAAGGGGCCTACACTGAGAACAGGCACACAAGGCACAACACCCTTGCATGCCGAAATTATCAGACTACTCCGCATCTCGGCTGCGGCTATGCTCACGAGCATCACCGACACTAGAACCACGCGCAACCCTCCTACGTCGCAGAGGTTCCCTCACATGAACTCCCATCCCAGCCGACATCTCACTTGCACTTGGCCATCTCGGTCGAGGTCGAGGTCGACTACCACGACGGCGCGCATCACCAGCTCCACGTCCCGGCAGATCACGAACAGGATGTTCAGGCCTATCCACTCCAGCGGGCCAGTTACCGACACTTTGATCGTCGTTCCCCTGCACGATGTACAAGGTACGGTCCTCCTCCGGCAGCCGAACAGTTTCCTGTGAATCACGACCATCATCTTGGCTGCCAACTGCTTGCTGCCACGCTCGCCGTCGATAACCCCGCAAGGCACGCACTCCCGTGTCAGGCATCAACATGTGGCGAGCCTCCTCAGCACTCGCCGGAAGATCAGGTTGCGGAAGCACGGACTCCGTGGTCACGACTTGCGACGGAGAGGTGGTAGAGGGCACCGACCCAAACCTGGCTTCTTGTGACACCGTCTGCCAGATGTGCCGATCATAGGTCCCCGCATTCATAGCTTCAGCACGCAACGGCACAGGTAGCCACAGTAGGGCCTCTTCAAGAGCAACATGCAGCAAGCGGTCCATATGCTGTAGCCTCCGCTGTCTCTGCAACATGAGGCGAATGCTCTGCACCACATCCGCAGGTCCTCCATGAATGAGGTTAACGTTCACACTGTCCCGAACAATGTCCGAGGGCCAAACCCCCGTAGTGCTCGTCGTTGACGTAGTCGAGGTCGTAGAGGACACAGCCCATCTTCGCCACCAGAGTCCACACCCAGGCTCCGTCGTTGTCGTCGTTGTATTGTGTGTCCACCCAGTCTCCGTGTTCACCCCTGACAGCCAGGTAGAAGGAGCCAATGAGGAGACCGAGGCGGAGCCAAAAGGAGGGGAGATCAAAGACGTGGTAGTCCGGGACGCAGTTGTAGAAGACGAGGAAGACGTAGGAGACGCCAAAGAAGCAGCCAATGTCATCCCCATGGTCACCAAAGACGACGACAAAGGCGCACAGTTAGACCCCATGGGGGAGCTCGTTGTCGACAGGGTTTAGGGTTTAGGGCTTAGGGTTTTGGGTTTAGGCCTTACACGGCAAATTCGAGCGAACCAACCCGACTCACCCGCAGAGAAGAGCCGGTCCTGGAACTTCGACCTCACCGATGTAACATTGATCCTGCAGGGCTTAGGGTGTAGGGTTTAAGGTTGCAGGAAAAGGTGTAGGGCAGTATAGGGCCTAAGGACGCCTGATGATCTCCAATCGGGTAACAAACTGCCGAATATGGACACTGAGAACATTACCTTTCTCAATCCCAACAGGAAGGGGAAGATAGATGTATAAGTATAAGCAACCATCGCGGTTCTGGTACAGCTGTGCACCTGAGAACCATAAGCTTAAATCAGGAAGCATCAGCGTCAAGACTTTCGAAAGCATTGATGATAATAGAACTGATTGAAGCCACGACTCTCCGAGCAACAACAAACCTTGGCGAAGCCCACTTACACCAGGCTCCCTGGAACCCCACACAGTCAGCCTCCGTCGTGGCAAGCTGTAGGATCATCGCGAATGTCGCGATGAATTCCAAAAAGGAGGTACGACCCGGAGATGCTGCGCTGTGGCAAAACGTGTTTTCCGTACTCGCGCAATACTACTGCCGAGGCTCCTGGGATTCCCCAAATGACACCCCCAAATACAAACTTAGCACTTTTCCGAAGCCATGCGTAATCTCTCACCAACCCCTTCCATAAACCCTACTTCATGCAACACTTTCAATTGAACCCTGAACCAATCAAACCAATCAAACCGACTGTGGGGTCCTGGCAATCTTCGAGGGGGAAGGGCCCATCCACGACCGGCCGGCAGCCCTGTGTCTCGTAGCCTTGAGCGCCGGTCGTCGCCGCTAGGGCTTAAGGTCTGCGGTGATGCTTCATCAGGCTCACTAGGCTTAGGGGGTTTGAGTGTCACTATAAGGAGATACTACTACTACTACTGCTGCTACTACTACTACTACTGCTACTACTACTACTACTACTACTGCTACTACTACTACTACTATACTGCTGCTACTATTACTACTACTACTACTACTCCTGCTACTACTACTACTACTACCGCTACTACTGCTACTACTACTTCTCCTACGACTCCTGCTACTACTACTACTACTACTTCTCCTACGACTCCTGCTACTACTACTACTACTACTCCTGCTGCTACTACTACTACTACTACTTCTCCTACGACTCCTGCTACTACTACTACTACTAGGCTACTACTACTACTACTACTACTACTACTACTCCTGCTACTACTACTACTACTACTACTACTCATTCATTCCAATCGCAGCCGGTCGCTCAGCTTGGCGTCAGGTACGTGGCAGTGCATTGCACCGGTGCTTCAAGAGCACTAGAACCACATGGGCAAGTCCCGCTACGAATAGCTGCAANCGCTGTACTGGGTGCTGGCCAAAATGATGGCCGCCAGGGAGACCAACAGTGCACCCATTCACTCAAGCAATAGAGTGCAAAATCTGATTAAAGTCCAAAGCCAGGACGTTTTTCGCTGTGCAAAGGTGTAGTCCTGCGAACTGTGAGTGGCCCCAGGAGGGCACACTGAGAACCGTGTATACTGCGATTGTTGTCTTTCAGTACCCAAGGGAGGTCTGGCCGCAGAGCATCGCCAGAACNGCACACTGAGAACCGTGTATACTGCGATTGTTGTCTTTCAGTACCCAAGGGAGGTCTGGCCGCAGAGCATCGCCAGAACACAGCTTTCTCGCACTTACTAACTGTGACCTGGAAGGACGCACATCCAAACCACATCTCGAAGCATACGTGGGGCTGGGGCCCGGTGCGGGCCATCCCATCCAAGGACGGGGTATGTTGCCGCCGCCAGCATTCGGTCAGCATTCGGGACAAGGCAAGGCAGTGACGATCTGCAGCTAAACACTCCTCGGGTATCTGAAGGAAACGAAAGGTACACAGGTACAAGGGTTGAGCTTGTCCATGTCGAATAGCTCTATTGCAAGCTCGCATAAAAGATCTCTTGACANTACACAGGTACAAGGGTTGAGCTTGTCCATGTCGAATAGCTCTATTGCAAGCTCGCATAAAAGATCTCTTGACACATCGATTCCACTTGTGAGTAGGTTCCTGCTTCCCATCTGTGACCGGAACTCCGTTTAGCTTCGGCACTTGAAGTCGTCGCTGATAGGCAAGGGAGTTGCCTTCCCCAGCTCCAACGGAAAGAGCTGGAACCCTCACACTGTGGGACACCTGACAATGTAGCAATGTAAGTAGAGTCGTCAGTCGGCATCCCGC